>JAQIFY010002440.1:0-13342 GCA_028533085.1 Varecia variegata | reverse complement strand
AAAAAAAAAAAAGAATCACAAGGGACCAGTGTTCTGCAGAACACACCTTGAGAGTATTGCACGAGGAGAATACTATTCTCTGAGCTTTACAATCAGTGGCTGTAACTATAACACTCCAAAGGCCAGACAACATGAAATCAAAGGCAAAATCTGTCTTGAAGCCTAGAGGTTTCCTATTCCTATAGCCAACATTATTACTGTTATTTCTTTATCTCACTCTATGTTCATATTACTTTAAATGCTTTTTATGGGAAAAGTTCAAAATTTATATTCTTATATTTAATGCTCTCCATACTTCTATTGCCTTTCCAATATATATATTATTATTAACACTATATTAAACAATATTCTTGCTTTCCTTACTGCCAAACTTCTTCCACTATGATGATTAAAAATTATAAAAAGTAGTGATTACTAGTTTCCCCCCAACACACACAATGCCAGATTCATCTTCCCTACCTCCCGGGCACATGATGGCCTAGTCAAAGTGTGGCCTTGTAACTAAGTTCTCCTCAATGAATTGAGAGCTGAAGGGATCTCTACCATGTTGGCCTCACTTGCTTAAAAAAACCATTGTGTGGTTTAAAGGATTCTCTTTCCCCTTTCCCTGAGCTGACACGCAAGGTGCTTGCAACCCACCTTTGTCCATATAGATGATGATAATGTCCTAAGAATGGCAGAAAACTAAGAGAGAGGGTACCTGAATGATGGCCTGGAGCAGAACCACTCCACCAACTTGGACCACTCACCTTGAGACTATTACACAAGAAAGAAACAGACTTCTTTTTTTTTTAAAGACAGAGTCCTGCTATGTTGCCTAGACTGGATTTAAACTCTTCAGCTCAAGTGATCTTCTGGCCTTCGCCTCCCAAGTAGCTGGGACAACAGGCACGCACCACCCTGCCTGGTGAGAGAAATAAACTTCTATCTTTAATGAAGGCACTGTAATTCTGAGTTTCCTTAATATAGAAATTTAACATTTATCCTCACCAAAACATAGCATTAATAATAAAAACTTAACATTTTAGTATTATATTAGCTTACAGTTATGCTCACATATACATTATATTTCTAAATCTTTTTCACTTTGATTTTGTTCCTTTTATTTTATGCAAGTAGTTATCCTCCTCTAGCATGTTAATCTGAACATTGAAAACTAAGGCTGTGGCTCACGCCTGTAATCCTAGCACTCTTGGAGGCTGAGGGGGGAGGATCACTTGAGGTTAGGAGTTCAAGACCAGCCTGAGAAAGAGCGAGACCTGGTCTGTACTAAAAATAGAAAAATTAGCCAGGCGTGGAGGTGAGTGCCTATAGTCCCAGCTACTCGGGAAGCTGAGGCAAGAAGATCACTTGAGCCCAGGAGTTTGAGGTTGCAGTGAGCTACAATGATGTCACTCCAGTCTAGCCAGGCAACAGAATGAACCTCTGTCTTAAAAACAAAACAACAACAAAAACTAGGCTAATCATGATCATAATTATCAGTCCACTATTTTATTGTTCTGTAACATATTTGGTTATGCTTTCAAGCTACCCCATGAGCTGTCTAAAGTAGGTTGCTTTTTGTTAGTTTATATCTAGTCACTAATAAACCTCTAAATATAACAGTTCCTATAAATTCCTCATAGTGTGATTAAGACTGACAGGAATGTATCTTCAAGAACTAGAGTACCTTTCTATGAAATATAATGCGCAAGGATATCTATTATTCAAAATGAGTATGTGTATTTTCTTGAAGATAGATACAGAATGATTTAACAGTAATTGTTTTAAATGCAATTTTATGGTGAAACATTCTAGTAAATGAGAGAAAAGCAAGTATTTGGAGGTAGCTATTGAAATATGTACATACTTATGAATATATAACTTTGGTAAAGAGCCAAACAAAATAAAGTATGACTCATTGTCAATAAACATTCCCTAAATGTCCTTGCAGTACAGGAGAGTTACTGTCTGGTTTTAATAATGTATATAAAATGAACTACTATTTACATTCTTTTTAAAGGCATTAAAAAAAAATCATCTATTTAGCAGAAAGGCCTTTAAAGTCTACCAAGCTAATCATTCTTTACTTTCTTGTCAATAAATTGAGGAGCTACTTTTAAGGAAATAATTAGACACAATAAGATTTTACTACCTATATTTCTTGTGTTAACAATTGCAATTCACAATAGTTGATAGAAGTTTAAGGCATAAAGAACAATTTTATTGTATTCACTTTAGAGGGTGGAACAAGAGCTATTAGTAAATGCTTTTTTCTGACCCCCAAATATTTCGAAGTTCACCTCTGATTGAGATCACAAGTGAAGGAATTTACAATCAACCTTAGAATGGTAAAACTGGAAGGAATCTTAGAACTCATAATGACTCCTTAATTTTATAGATAAGGAATCAGAAGTTTGAAAAATTATTTTAATTAAAGGAGGCTTCTTGAAAAGGAACATTTCTTCATGGAATTCTAAGTATTGTATAATATAAATCAAATCAATAACCTTTAACACTTCTCTGAAGGGCTGGCCTTATCCTTCCACTTCATACATAGGAAAACTAAGGTATAAGCAAGCTAAGCAGTTCATTTATTATCTCTATGAATCAGTGTCATAGCTGGGAACGGAAGCCAAAACTTTGAATGTTGGACCATTCTCACAGATGTAGGCTGATCTCATTTGGAATGGATGCCGGCTGGGGGCCAGGGGAAGCCATGTTTGGGAAGTCCCCTCATGGAATACTGCATTTCACAAGCACAGTAATCGCTGACAAATGCAAAATGCATGCTTAAATGAGTTCCAATTGATAATGCAGTCTTTAGGAAACAAAACACTATAATACATCAGTTTTACTACCTTCCTTTAAAATGAAGTGTCCTTGAATCCTAGAAATTTAAAATGTGCTTTAAATCTGGTTCCATCTCAAATATTCAAGAAAGGCATATAACTTTGTTTACTTTTTATTTTCAGGAGTCGCCTTTGTGAAATCCTTCATGTCCCCAGTGAACATTTGGAATGAGACTATTTATTTGGATCCCTCCTTCTCTATTTAGAAATGTTATTTTCTGTTCTATTATCACCCTGGAAAGTTAATTGTCGATCACAAGCAAAATAAAAGTTCCTGGCAAATCTCAATATATATCTTTTCCCCACCAAACCACCAGTGATGACAAACTTCTAAAGACAACTCAATCCTTAAAAAAACACACATACACAAACACCCTCAGCTGTGCCTGTGTCCCTGATGGTGCATCTAGTTGCCCTGCAAGACCCATTCCCACGGGTCATGACCCAGTATTTCTGATGACCACATTCGGTGCTGTGAGGTGTTCAAACCATTACCGCATCCATCTCCCTGTGAACCATGCCCAGTGAGCTCATGCAGTAACCTGGGCTGAAGCGCTGTTTGCTGTGAAGCTGAAGGATCAATTACGAATCTGGGATCCCTACTTCGCAGTTCTCCCGGGGCACATGGTGGGGGAACTGCTTGGTTAAGGGCAGGAAAAGGGGCTCTTGGAGGAGGGTGGTCGGGTCAGGGTCTGCGCAGCGAGGGAAGCCGAGTTTGCGGAGAAGGCAGCGGCAGTGGGGGGTGGGGGCGAAGGGGATCAAAACACTGGGAGAGGCAGAAAGAGTTGGGGAAGGGGGGGTGGCAACTGCGACCCTGGTGCAGGCGGGAAAGGAAAGACGGAAAAGGGGCGCAGGAAATGGGCGCCAAAGAAAGAAGTGAGAAATTGCGGAGGAGGAAGTCGTCCCTGGAAGAGGAGGGGCAAAGGGGAAACGAGAATGGAGTGTTTGCACTTTCGAAAGGGAAGGGCCGGAGCCTCCCCCGCCCGAGGCCGGTGGGGCAGGCGCTGGGGGAAGCGGCGTCTGGGCGAGCGGAGGGGGCGGCGCGGTCCCCCGGGTCCGGGCGCGGGCGGCCCTACCTGAACCGCTCCTGTCCCGCCGTGTCCCAGAGCTGCAGCTTGATCCTCTTGCCGGGCTCGATCTCCAGCAGGCGGGAGAAGAAGTCCACGCCGACGGTGGGGTCGCAGGCGGGGGAGCGCAGCCCGGGGAAGCGGCCCTGGGTGAAGCGGTGCAGGAGGCACGACTTGCCCACGGTGGAGTCCCCGATCACGATGAGGCGGAACTGGTAGATCCAGATGGTCTCCATCGCTCACGTGCCCCGCTAGCTCCGGGGCCGCCCCACCCGCCGGTAAGTTCGGCGGCGGGAACTGTCCCTTCAGCACCTCGCGGGCGCCCGCCCGCCAGCTTCCAGCATATTCCTGCGGCTGCGGCCGCCGCCTGGTCCCCGCCCTCTCGGGAGGGGGAGGCGGGGCCCGGCCCTGATGGGGGCGGGGCCTGGGGCCGGGGGCGGGGCGCGGTGCCGGGGAGGGGGAGACAGGCTTGCTGGGCGCGAACTCCCGCCCTCGACCCTCTGTAAATCACTCTCCCCCAAAGCTCACTGGGCGCTGGTGGGAAAGTGGGTGTGGCGAAAGGACGTGACAGCAGCAACAGCCAATGAAAATAAAGCTAGGTCTCACCTCCAGAGGGTCAGCCAATGAAAAGTGAGAGCCGTTTTCTGACAGGCGTCAGGGAGGGCTCGTCAGACTAGAGCTCAGATTTTGGAAGTCTCTGAGGCTGTAGTTTAGGTCAGTGCTGTTGCTTCCTCTTTGATCGACTGTTTTACTTCCTAGTTTTCTGAAGATTCCCATGGAAGCTTCTTGTTTTCTAATCTTTCTGAGCGCCACCTTCAAGGTGTTCTAAGGTGAAAGAGTTGAGAACAGGATCACAATAAATTTGCACAACTAGTTCTGGGTGCTTCTAGCACGCTCTGGCCGGCGCCGTTTGCCACCATTGTCTCTTCACTGGTCTGAGTACCACAGAAAGGTTAAAAAAACGCCAAGTATCATCCCCATACGCTCAGGAGCCCTCCAGCCCTGGGAAGGAGGGGAGGAAAAAAGTGAGATGTTGAGATGCTCATGAAAGCTGCTCTTCTTGGTCTCCATTCTATAAGTCGGAAAAAGTGAACAGGTGGTCTCTACTTAGCTTATGTCTGGTCAAATGATGAAGTAAACAAAGCAGAACTTAAATCCTGGTGTCTCATGCCTTTCCACAAATTGAGTAATAGTGAATTCAAGGTTGATTTTTAAAAAGTTAAATCAAAGTATCAACAGTTTTAAAGTGTATGTTTATGAAAATAAAATTTTCAACAATTCCGCTCTCTTTTTTTTGAGACAGGGTCTCTCTATGTTGCCCAAGCTGAACTCGGCTCAAGGGATCCTCCTAAGTAGGTGGGACTACAGGTGCGCACCACCTCGCAGCCTTGAATTCCACTTTTTTCTTGAGCACAAACTTCTGCCATCGTTATTCATCCTTTCTTTCTTGTTTTAGAAGAACAGTCGTTGCTTTCAAGGATATGTTTAATCCCCTGCCCCTCGTCTTTTTGGGGCTTTTCCCCAATAGTTAACCTTTATTTCATACCTTTTATACCTTAAATCTCTCCCTCTCCAATTGTTTCTACCCCTCAGACTACAATAAACATGCTCAAGTATCCACAGTCCTAAAACGAAGCAAAACACCTCTCCATTATGCCTCCCCTTCAGATTGTTGCCTCCTCCATCATTCTCCTTTTCAAATATCAGAAATGAACAATCTATTCTCCTTTCTCACCTACTAGTTAGTCTTCAACAAGCCTAATATACCACGAATATACTCTCCATGCCTAGTATACTCCTGAAATTAAGGCTTTTGATAAGGTTGCCCGGGACTTCCTAATTATCAAATCCAATCCCTCACCCCCACTGTCCTCACTGCCCACCCCACTGCTATCTATCTTTAGTTGTCATTCTCCTTGACTTCCTAGCACCCTTCCAGTTAGGGATGGCTGAGTGAAAGAGTTCTGACCCATGAGAATAAGTAGGGCTTCTGCTAAAGCTTTTGTTTTTCTATAAGGGACTGGCACTCCTACTGCCCTTCACCCTTTCTCCTTTCCTTTTCTTTCCTGCCTGGAAGGTGTAACAACCATCTTGTGACTAGATGCTAAGGATGGTGATAGGATAGCAAGGAAGAGCCTGGCTCCCCGATGGCCTTGTTGATCTGTTGTGCCAGCTCTGGACAGCTTGTTGTTTGAGACAAATAAATCAATACCTGTTTAAGCTACTGGTGGCTGGATTTTCTGTAAGTACAACTGGAACACTCTTATTCCTCACAGTTCTAGAGGGTAGAAGTCCAGAATCACAGTGTTAACAGGGTTGGTTCTTTCCAAGGGCTGTGAAGGAGAATCTGAGCTATGCCTCTCACCTAGCTTCTGCTGGTTTGTTGGCAATCTTTGGCTTGTAGATGTATCACTCAATCTTCCGCCTCCAACTGTCATTTTCCGTGGCATTTTCACACAGCCTTCCCTCTGTGCATGTCTGTGCCTGTATCCAAATTTCCCCTTTCTATAAGGACACCAATTATATTGGATTAGGGCCCACTGTAATGATATTATCTTAATTTGACTACATCTGTAAAGATTCTGTTTCCAAATTAGGTCACATTCTGAGGTACTGGGAGTTAAGACTTCAGCGCATTTTCTCTAGGAGACTCAATCCATAACAGCCTCCCATTTAGTTTCTCTGTTGCTCCCAGAATTACTATATTAAACACCTTTGATGACTCCTCATTCACTGTAGGATGAAGTCTAAATACCTAATCATGTCACATATAAACTGATCGTAATATGGCATCAAGATCTAGTCAAGCGATTCCTTTACGTGACATGCTTTTCTTTTCTTTTTTTTTTTTTTTTCATGCTGTTCCCTCTTCTTATACCCCTTTCACTCTTCATCTGGTCGGCAAATTTCTATTTATCTTTCAAGGCCCAGAACAAATATTACTTCACCTTTTTAGTTTTTCTGAACCATCTATACCCCTAAGGAGAATTGATTTCTCCATTATCTGTGTTCCCGCAGAAGTTAAGCAGGTCCTCTGTACTTCTATTTCTTACATCTTCTATTAATATAATATATCTCATATTGAATTGTAGCTGTTGGTTTGACACTCTCTCCTGTTAGAATGTAAGTTTCTCAAGGCTGGAGGGACTTATTAATTCACTGTTATTTTCCCAGCACATACAATTAGTACATAGTAGATATTCTATATAAATGCTCATTGAGTTAAAATGAATTATGCTTACCATAATTCTGTTTTAACTTGAACTTTTATATATGTGCAGTGTGCATACAACCTCATGAGCTTCATGATGAACTAAAATTTGATTAATTTTATGATTACTAAAATTTTCCTTTGAATAATCCATGAATAACTTTAATTTTATTTGTATTATGCATGCTGAGTATAAATAATTTAATATCCTAATTAAAATGTTATGTTTGTGTTTATGAAAGGTTAAGCTTATAAAATAAGGCAAGTAGGTAGGGCACATTTAACCTAGAAGAAAGAAAGCTATTTAAGCTATTATTCAGGAAATTCTGTTTTAATTTTTTTTTACAAGAAAATGAAAATATGGGAAGTGCTGGAAAGGAGGATCTGGCCTCTTTTTGTTCTGGTCTCACTATTGCCACTGACTTTGGGGGGCTTTTGACAACTCCCTTACTCTCTTTGGGTCTCTGTTTCCTCATTTGGACACTGAAAGGGTTGAGCCACAGCTGAAAGGGTTTAGTGTTTTTCAAAATGAGAGTTGTAAAATCAATTTAGTGTGTCACTACCAGAATTCAAAACAAAACATCAGGGTACACATACATCATAATAAAGATATTTATCTCACAAAATTTTGTTTCAGTGATATGTGTGAATGTGTGTGTATGTATATACACATGTGTATACCAGGTCAAGATATAAAATTTATTTCTTTTGGATTAAAATAAAAAATGTCAAAATCCAGTGAGCAAGATGATATATTAATGCATCTTATGGTTCTGAGATTCTCTTAAAAAGCTTGCAAATTCTCCATGTGTTCTTTATGATTGCTTTGTTAAACATCAAGAAGTGCTTTATATGCTCAATGTGGGTTCTGTGATTTATAAGTGAGAAAACATTTTTAAAAAATCTGCTTCTCTCTGTATTCATCACCTTGATAAAGGAAACATCATTCTTCTAGTTGCTCGGGCCAATAATCTCAGCCTTAACTCTGCTCTTTTTCATTCCCCCATAAATCTTCCATCAGCAAATTCTGTAGACTGTATATTCAAAGTATATCCAGATTGTAACCATTTCTCACTACCTCCACTTCTGCTACTGTGATCCAAGCTATCATCATCTCTAGTCTGGTTTATTGCAGTGGTCTCTAACTAGGCCTTGCCCTGTTATTAACACTGCTATTTGCAACCTAGCAGCTAGAATGACCCTCTAAAAAGGTAAGTCAGATCACATTCTTTGCTCAAGATTCTCTAATGGCTTCTTATCGTATAGCAAAAGCCAAAGTCCTTGATCTCTCATGACCTTTTGGGTCCCACTTTCTACCCTCCCTGGAATGTCTCCACAACAACCATACTGGCTTCTTTGATGGTCTTCAAACATGCTAGGTTGTCTGCCACCTCAGTGCCTTTGCACTTGCTCTGCCCTCTGGAACAGCTCTTTCCCCTTCATCTTTTCTTCACTTTATTCGGTCTTTTTTTTTTTTTTTATAAGTTTATCCTATGGAAATTTTTTTTTTCCGTGTGTGGGTTTTTTTTTTGTTTTTTTTGTTTTTGTTTTTGAGACAGTATCTCTCTCTGTTGCCCAGGCTAGAATGCAGTGGCATCATCATAGCTCACTGCAGCCTCAAACTCCTGAGCTCGAGTGATCCTCCCGCCTTAGCTTCCTAAAGCACCAGGATTACAGGTGTGAGCCACTCTGCCCAGCCTTCATTCAGTCTTCACTCAAATATCTCCATGAAGCCTTCCCTTCCTACTCTATGTAAAGTTGCACTCCCCCTTCTCTGCTTTATTTTTCTTCTTAGCACTTATTACCATGTAGCATAATATATATTTTACTTATTAACACATTGACTGCCGTGTTGAGCCCGGGGCCTGGTGAAACAAAACCCTGCAGTTGGTTTGTGAAACTCTTATTTGTTGATGTTCTTATTGTTACAATTAATATTGACAATTTAATTCTAAAAACATGGATTGTGTTGCACACAACTCACAAACAGAAGACAATAAAAAATAAGAAATTTCTCATTAAATTAGAAAGGATTGTTTTGTTTTCGAAGTTTTCATTCTGTTTTTGTAATAAAACACCATGGCCCCAGGGAAAAAATTTTTTTTCTAGTGTGGCAGTCAGTGTGTGTCAATTGTGTTTATTATCTGCCTCCCCCAAGATAATGTGAGCTCCCTGAGTGTAGGGATTTTTGTTTTGGTCTGTTTTATCCACGGCTGTATCAAAGTACCTAGCACAGTCCCTGGAATGTAGTAGACACTCAATAAATATTTGTTGAATAAATTTAACGTCTCCATAAGTCCCTCTAGAAGACAAAATCAGGATAACTGGCCTTTAAATAAAAAAGATAATGATATTTGATTTCAGACATGAAGACTGAATACTTTGGACGGGAATTAAAGAAAAAGAAATTTCTGATTATGGAGAGTGAAGATTTTTTTTGTTTTTTTAGCTTCTCATGCTGTGTGGAAATAAGATTTTATTAGTTACAATTTTGTACACTGTATTATGAATGAATGCTTCATAACTTTTTCCTATCGAAGATTACTTTTGATAATAAATTTTATTTTATTTATTTATTTATTTTTTGAGACAGAGTCTCGCTCTGTTGCCTGGGCTAGAGTGCCGTGGCGTCAGCCTAGCTCACAGCAACCTCAAACTCCTGGGCTCAAGCAATCCTTCGGCCTCAGCCTCCCCAGTAGCTGGGACTACAGGCATGTGCCACCATGCCCGGCTAATTTTTTCTGTATATTTTTAGTTGTCCAGCTAATTTCTTTCTATTTTTAGTAGAGACGGAGTCTCGCTCTTGCTCAGGCTGGTCTCAAACTCCTGAGCTCAAACGGTCTGTCCGCCTCGACCTCCCAGAGTGCTAGAATTACAAGCGTGAGCAACTGTGCCCCGCCTGATAATAAATTTTATGTCAGAACTGAATATTTTCAGTTCCATCTGAGAATCATGAGATAGACTATTGAGGGGTCCATAGGAAGTGATTAGTATCCTCACTATCCTTGATACCCTGATCCTTATAATCAGGGACTGCTTAATCTGGAACCAAAGTTCTGATTTAAACTGGTTAACTAGTCTCATCTAACTATCTAGTGGGACTATTTGAGACAGGGAGATTTTTTTGGAGTTTATAAGTAGCGTGAACTCATACATAATTTCATAAAATTGGAAGTCAGGTTGGAATATATGTTCATGTCATTCTCAATACTCTAAAATATTACCATTTGTGTCTTCACAATTATTTTCTGAATAGGACAGGCTATCAGAAGTGAATCGTAAAGTGTAAAGTCAATCAGAATTCAATTTACACTCTAAAATATAATAATTTTCTAATCCGTGTAGCCATTATTTTATTTTGTTATATTTGCAATGAGGGGCATCTAAGTGGTGCCCCTCACCACCCTCTATATATTAATACTTCTCTGTACTTAAAAAGTAAGACCCCACAGCTATTGCATTAGCGAAGGCCTTTGCCATCTCTCAATTGGACCAATTTCCAGTTCCACTCCCCACCTCCAATCCAATGAGCACATGTAAACATAGGTGTTTAAATGACCTGAACAAACATGGAGAGAGGGAAAAAAAATCCTGAATTGACTAAATTTAAATATGGGCGATATGGGAAAAATATCTTAAATAACTAGATTATATTGTCAGGCGGCTCAAGATAAAGATTAATTTGATCAAGTTGACTGATGAGGAGCCAAGAGAAAAAAAAAAGACTAAGTTGAGTTGTAGAAAGATAAAGTTACAGTTCATTTGCATGCCTGAGGCAGTAGATTGAAGATATCTTGCTTGCTACAAGAGGAAGAACTGATCCAAATGATAACTAACATGTCATAGTGATTTAAATATACATACACTTCAATAAACCAGGCACATTCATTCAGACATGACATGCACGTGAATCTCAGAACTTTTGTAAGAATTATATATGCAAGTGGTGAGCAAAAAATCTACAGTCTGAGTAGCTGCATTTTTTTTTTTAATGTCATTTCTCTGGAATGCTATTTCTAATATCAACTGGTTATAGTCTTGTAATAGTGCCTATCTGCCTCTATTTGCTTCAGAAGTCATTCAGGCTGACCACATTCTGGTCAATTCTATCTTATATATGTCTTTTGAATCTGTCTCTTTTTCACCTTCTACTGTCACCCTGATTTGGACCTTGATTGTCTCTTGCTGGAGTTGTTATAAGCTCAATTCCTCTGGTTTTGCCCACTTCCAAAATATCCATCATATCACTTGAAGAATTGTCCTAACACATAAAATAATGTAATCATGTTAATTCCTAGCTCAAAATATTTCAAATCCCACCATATACACAAACACATAGCTTAAAGAAGAAAATTTAAATTGATTAGGATGGCATGAAGACATGCTTTGGTGACCATTGGATTTGCCTTTACCTTCTACTTTTTTTATTGCTCTTACATCATTGCACTATGTGTGGCTTCTAAAATGCCATTGTCTGTCTTGATACCATGCACTTGGCATTAGTTAAGATTGGATTGGGCTGTGAGTGACATAAAAACTAAAAAATAACAATGGCATAAACAAGATGGAAATTTTTTTTCTCTTTCATGTAAAAGAAGTATAAGGTTGAGCTATCCAGGACTAATAGGGCAGCATTACAACGGTAGGGACCCACGCTCTGTCTATATTGCTTCTCTGCCATGCTCTACAAGTGATTTTGCCTCCAAAATGGCTGCTTCAGCACCAACCATCATATCTGCACTCTAGCAAGCCAGAGAAGGAAGGCGTGAAGGGCACATCCTCTTAGGGATTCTCAGTGAATCTCGGGACTTTTGTGAAACCTGTTAAAAGAGAATCTCTCTTTTGGTTGGATTTGGAGTTTTGAGGCTAACAAGTGCAGCCTCCTTGCTGATGAGGAGAGAGCCTGCCTGAGAGTGGAACCAACCTAGAGGAAGCAGTGCTCTTAAACCCAGAAAAGAAACTGCATTCTTATGACATCATCTGATCCCCTCCATCAAACTATAGCCAAATCAAGAAGTACTTTTGGATTTTTAAATTACGTGAGTGAGTATAAATTTAGGCTTTGGTACCTACAGTGGATAAGGAAGGAAGTGAAGACAAGAAAATCTTGATAGATTGAAAACACTAGTGGTGGGGTGTAAACGGATAAGCACTCTTAGTGAGGATGAAGAACTGTGGCAGTGGGCTACCTGAGCAGAGCAGCTGGGTGGACAGCAAGGACGTTGAGATGTTAGATTTGTGATTTTGGAAGTGGTACTGTTTCTGGTGATGACAATTCCAGCATGTGGTGTAGATAAGAAATGTCTATGAAGATGAGAAAGTCAAGGAACCGAGAGGCCAGTGAGTTTGATTTTTCATATAAATACCCCTAAGTGTAGGCTGATGGCATCATGTCTGAGCATAATTCAGCAAGAAAAGATGATGAGAGGCTGAGTTCCAGCTCTCTTTGGTTTGGTCTTCCCTAGAGATAGATCTTAGCATACAGTAGGAGAATAGACCACTCAGTCAAGCTTCCATAGATATTATTTGTCTTATTTTGGATAAGGATTATGAATTCAATGTTATTCTCACTGCCAGGCACTTGGAGTGTAGCTAAAGATAGGGCCATAAATTTTAATAGTCAGTTGGGCTGGGCATCGGATTGACAACCTCATTAGAAGGCAGGCAAGTTGTAGAAGGACATAGAGGCAGGCCAAGTGAGCAAAGTTGTTTGGGATTCATTACAGCACACAGATGAAAGGGTCTTCGAGACCTCAAAGTTCTGTATGGTGGAGCATGATGTTAATAACTTAACCTGATAAATTTTAAATCAGGTAAAACTATGCCTATCTCAACCATTCAAAGTGAAAATACATGTAGGTAACCCAATGAGTTAACTTGTATACATTTGTAATTGATAAGCAAGTTAAACTTTGGTGTCTGTCTTTGAAAGGTAGGAATTTATTTTTAGAACGGTTGAATTTTTAGATGCACTTCTTGTCTGAAAATAGAGAACAGATCAGTGATAGCAGTAATATTAATAGTGGTTCACATTTAAGATGAAGGCTGGTTTTTGTTTGTTTGTTTTGTTTTGTTTCATGCATAGGGGTCTGTAATCTATTCATCTAAGAGCAGTATCATGTCAGTAAGGTGCAAATTAAAAAAGAGAGGCCAGAACATAGTTTGTCTTTACCCCAGTGGAAATTGCTATCTGATTTATCAAAAGACCTTTTCTAGGTTACCTATGAACAGGT
>JAQIFY010002439.1:0-13343 GCA_028533085.1 Varecia variegata | reverse complement strand
CTTTTCCAAGGCTACACCAAACCAGCTATGTGTTAATGAGGTTCAGAGCCCCAGGTGGGCTGACTTAGTCCGGTGTTCTTTCTCCTGTGCTCAGAGAACATAGTCTAAATATTTAGAGAAACCTTTTTTTATCTGGTAGTTTTATCTGCTGGTTAAAAAAGTTTGTTCTTCATGGTGATTTGTTGTGATAAATGAAGTGTTCTTGTGATGGCTGTTAAAGGACTCTATAAAACCGTGATGCAAAGGCTTAAATGACAAAGTAATGTAAAAATATTTCTAATTTACTTTACTTTTGCTGAATTAAACTAATGCATCTTGAACAGGTTTAGTAATGTAGAACACTTGACATCTTCCCTCAATGCATACATTTGCTATCTTAGAATTTCCATTTGGCGAAGAGTTTATGACAAACTCATTCTGACTCTTAATAATGGTGTTTAATGGTGTTTATTTTCTTTTTGTTATAGTGATCTGATTATGTAGATTTAAGCAAACTATTATCCTAATCAGGTATGAATACCACCTGCATTTTTTTTTTTTTTTTTTTTTTTGAGACAAGAGTCTTGTTCTGTTCCCTGAGCTAGAGTGCTGTGGCATCAGCCTGGCTCACAGCAACCTCAAACTCCTGGGCTCAAGCGATCTTCCTGCTTCACCCTCCCAAGTAGCTGGGACTACAGGTGCACACCACCACACCTGGCTAAAGTTTTCTACTTTTAGTAGAGATGGGTCTTGCTCTTGCTCAGGCAGGTCTTGAACTCTTGAGCTCAAGCGATTCTCCCGCGTCGCCTTGGGCCTCCCAGAGTGCTTGAGGCTAGGATTACAGGTGTGAGCCACCTCGCCCAGCCCCACCTTTTTTTTTTTTTTTTTTAAGTAAATTGATTATTACTACATTGTGGTACTTTGTGAGACTATTAATCTTAAAATAGCCATGCCAAAAAACCAGTTAATATGATTTGGAAGCCTAAAATAACATTTCCAGTTTCTTGTATGTAAAAGATGACTTTACTGCCTACTTATATTCATTATAGTAAAAAATAAAGAGCATCTCGTTTTGTGTGTGTGTGGTAAAAGAAGGTTTTACCATGAACTGCCCTGGAAATATTCGTAACTGGAAAGTGGTATTCTAATTTTGTTTTGTTTTGTTTTTCATGGGCACTTCTAATACCATAATTATTCAATTTTTAAACAATTCAGTTTAGTGAAAGATGTTTTCTCTTATAAGATTTTTTTGGAATAATTATAACATTTATTGACCTCTTAGTATATGTAAGGCAGTGTCTTTTCTATGCATTGCATCATTTAACTCTTACAGCAGTACTATATCATACTACATATCATACTGATGAACAAGTAGCCTTAGCTTCACACATTCTCTTACATTATTCACCTAAGTGTTAGAAAACATAGCTTTTAGATACATCACCGATATTACCAGGTTATAAACCAAATGCATATAACCAGAAGATTGTAAAAGGAATTGGTTTTATGCTCTAAACTGTATTACTAGGAGAATCACATTTGAAATTATGTGTTAATTCAACCCCAGGGGAAGAGAAAATCAATCTTGTGTTCCTCCATACTTTAACTGACATGATTTCTTAAGGTGTAGGTTTTTCAACTTGTGCGTTGCCTACCTGTTTGGCATGTAACTGGATTAACAAGTTGATAGTAAAAGATGACATACATATATATTTAAATGTGATGTGATATGGGTTTTGAGTCTGTGCTTTTCTAACCTAAATAAGGTACTTGAAGTTTTTGTTAAGACTGGAGAAAATTGTATGTATGTGTAATTTGCATCGGTATAATTTGGCCTGCTTGTAAATTTAGTTACTGCATAAGAATTGTTAACACTTCAAGTAGATAATTAAGGTATATTTGGATGGAATAGTTTCTAATATAGC
The DNA here is from genome assembly GCA_028533085.1 of Varecia variegata. Classification (NCBI taxonomy): domain Eukaryota; kingdom Metazoa; phylum Chordata; class Mammalia; order Primates; family Lemuridae; genus Varecia; species Varecia variegata. The sequence continues at coordinate 11,439 of JAQIFY010002439.1, read as the reverse complement.
TCCCCTTAGACATAACTAATTTATTAAAGAGAAAAATATTTACCCAGCACTCTCCTAAGGAATCATAATACTGAAGGTGTGAAGATGGTTATTTTCTTAGTCTATTTCAGAACACCACCATGTTTGTTTGTAATGATTACCAAAAAGAGTAAAATGTCTTGGACAAGAAGTTGACACCTATCTGAAATTTACCAGTGTATGTGCCCATTTTAGAATTTTGTTCCTAAAAATAACCTATAATGTTCTGAATATTTTCAGCATTTTGCCTAAAGAACAATTAAATCTTCATATGGGATAGGATCCCTTTGGGCTCAAATCTGTGTGGAACCAATAGCAATGACATAGCTCTTTAGTACTTCACCACCACTTCCTTACCAACACTTAGTATTAATAAAATCCCGTAACACCTTGTTAGATATTAGCATTCTATTCTTACGGCTAGATATCCTCTGCTGTTTGATCATTTGAAAAGGTGACTGGACATGCAGATTTCTCCTTTTGTATACATAATCTATCTGGTAAGGAAGATAATTTTTTTTTTCTTTGAGAGTCTCACTCTGTTGACCGGGCTAGAGTGTCATGGTGTCAGCCTAGCTCACAGCAACCTCAAACTCATGGGCTCCAGTGATCCTCCTGTCTCAGCCTCCCTTGGGTGCCTCACCACCATGCCTGGCAAATTTTTTTTTGTTTCTAATTTTAGTTGCTTGGCTAATTTTTTCTATTTTTAGTAGGGGGAGGGGCGGGTGTCTCACTCTTGCTCAGGCTGGTCTTGAACTCCTGACCTCAAGCAATCCTCTGGCCACAGCCTCCTCAGAGTGCTAAGATTACAGGCGTGAGCCACCTGGCCTGGCCAAGGAAGATAATTCTTGATAGCACTCTATCCTTGTGGTAGTTTGGGATAATTTTACTACATGTGGGGAACTAATGTCAACTCTCATAACACCAGTTGAGCCAGGGAATAAGCTATTAATTTTTTGAAGGCTGAATGAACAGATCATGAGAGATTGTAGGAATTCTCACAGTCTGGTACTGTATATTTGCCATCATCAAAGTGCTTATTTATGTTTATGGAATGTGTTTCTCTTTTTAAATGTATATATATTTTGGTTTTTTTTTCCTTTTCACCTTGGCAATGAGTGTTTATTCTCAAAAAAAAGTATTAAGAAATGTGTAAGTTGTGTGCAGTAAGTAGGTTGGTGATGCGCTGGTGACCTACTTTTTAATTATCCCTTGCCAGAAGCAACAAAGCTGTAGGTATAGATACTTGCTTGATTTCTTAGGAAATTGTGGTATTTTTCTCACCTCTTGGAACTATTAGGTGGGCCTGTGGTTGTCCTTAAATTTTTATTTTATTTATTATTTATTTTTTAAGAGACGGAGTCTCACCATGTTGCCCAGGCTGGCTTGGAACTCCTGAGCTCAAGCAATCCTTCCTTAGCCTCCCGAGTAACTGGGACTATAGGTGCTCAGCATTTGATATAATTTAAAAAACATAAATGAGAGATTTAATATGCTGTGATAATGTATAGTTTTGTTTAGCATTTTTTTTTTAACTGTTTGATGGTTTCATGTAAGTAGCATGCCTTAAAAGCCTTTTAAAGAAGCTGAGGAAGGTTTTTGTTTTTCTTCATCATTTTAGTGACAATTATACTTTATACCTAAACAGTGATTTTCTTTCTGTATGAGTCAGTAAACATTAACACTTACACGTACTTCAGACTTTAAAAACAGGATTTCCGGCTGTGGAGGATGGACTACTACATATAAATGAGCCTTTCTACTGCTGGCTCCAGAATGTGTGTATGTAAATACAGGTTGAATATCCCTTATCTGAAATGCTTGGGACCCGAAGTGTTTCAGATTCAGATATTTTTGGAATATTTGCATTATACTTAACTGTTGAGCATCCTAATCTGAAATTCATAATGCTCCAATGAGTATTTCCTTTGAGCCTCATGTCAACGCTCAAATAGTTTCAGATTTTAGAGCATTTGGTTTTGGGACTCTGGATTTTTGGATTATGGACATTCAACCTATATATATTTTATCACCCTTTATACATGTGTCTTTAACACTTCACTACATGCGTTACAGAGTGGCCAGAGTATGTATTTTGGAATTGGCTGTTGGTCTACCTTTGGAGTCAGAAACCTTGGTACTCCTTCATAGCTTTAGAAAAGTAAATGATTTCTTATTCCCCAATATTTTATCTATAAACTTGAAATGTTTTTCTAGCCAGTAAGGTTCCTTTGAAACTTAATTCATGGTTTTGTGTAAGTATTAAACACTCCATGTGAGTCAAAGAATGGCTATATTCATATATTTAGAAACCTTGGGAGGAGTTGCTTCTGGCTGAAATAAAAATGGCATGAACTTTGAACCTGGTAATGCTTTAGCTTTGTAGTTTGCTCCCTGAATAACATTTTTATATTTGTATGTATATTTTGACACCTATGTTTGTTTGACACTAGGCACTGAAAGAAAACTTGCAGGTTATGTTTTTTCCTAATGTATTTTGAATTTTGGAAGATAAAGGTTTTTAGTTTAATAAATCTCACCTTGTACAAATTTTCCTATCCCAGAATGTACTTAATGTGGCAATAGGGATTTCCACCCTTCCCCAGGAAATGTAGAATTAAGCATAGGAGAATTCATTTTGGTTATATAATATCAGAAGGATTCCTTTGTTTTATCTAATGTCCACTGAAAAGTGTCCTAATTACATGTTTTTTCAGCAGACTGAGACATTTCTGAAGGCATCTCGTTGGTTATGGGATCAGTAAATCTGTTCCTGATGTTTTCTTTGAGTGTGTTTGTGCAAGCAAACACTTGGTGTAAATTTCCTGTGTAACTGTTAGTGGTATTGCTGCTTGCTTCTATGAAGGGGATTTGGGGAGAGGGGGTGGCACAGGCAAGGAGGCGATCTATAACTTTTTGCATGAATTTCTTAAAGCGAAAATTCTAGATTCATGAATAAATGGAAAGCAAAACTTACTGATACCACAATCTTTTTACATAGAGGTATATTATTGTATGGTTTCTGTAAGTGGCCTACCATTCATTTGAAGAGTGTATGCTTATTTAAGATGGTCTCCATTGCAAACTACCCAACAAAATTGAGAAAATCTAATCAGTTTCTTCTGCTTCTGTTGCTTCTTGGTTATTTATACCAGCCTAAAGGTGACATAAACACATAGTGCTTGTTTGGGGTCTTGTTGGCCCTAGTTTCCCAAATTATGGTCCAAAGTCATTTTACTTTTTAAAAAACTGTTTCTTTTTTTAATGGCAATTTGGGTTTCAAATATAAAAGCAAATGAACTATTTCTCCAAAAGAAGATAATGAGAATTATTCCTTCCTCATATTTAAAATCATGTGATTTTAGTAAATGTGTAAATTCTAAAATGAAGAAATGTCTAGAATCCTTTCTCATTGAATACTATGTCCCTGGTTTTCTGATGGTACACACGAATCAAGTAAAATATGAATACTTACAAAATAAAGTAGGATTTTAGAGAGAATTTTCCTTAAATTTTACATAAAAACTGTCATATATATTTTGTTGCCAGGCATTTTATAATCCATGTATCTTCAGTATTATCTATCATAATGGTTAAGATCCCAGAGAATAGAAATAGACTTTCCAGAATGGAATCCTGTGCCTGTCACTTACTAACATTTTGACCTTAGGCAAATTTCTAATCTTTTTGCCTCATTTACTCATTGTGAAGTGGTACACACAAAAGAAAAACCCCTACTATAGGAGTATTAAGGATAAAATGAACCAATACATGATTACCATATTTCTGGCACATATGATTAATATATTTCTGGCAGATAGTGAGCCCTCAGTACATGTTACCTGTAGTTCTATGGAAACTGAATTAGTTGAACTTTAAACTAATTCAAAAAATTAGAATTTTGTAATTTATATTGTTACCATACTGATTTTTTTTCCCCAGCCTTGGGAACAATGGTAAAACACTATCTTGTAACTATGTAAAGATTATGGCCAATGAATGTAAGGAAATCACATTGTATTATAGAATTGTGTCATAACACAAAGGAATCAAGTGGCCAAAGCCAGTAATTTCTCAAATTCCATTTAGATCTGGCTATGGTAGAATCTTCTGGATCTATACAGTATATAATTTTTAATAGAGTCCCAGATCTTACTCTTAAAGATTATTGTCCAGTATCTCCGAGGTGAGGTACTGGACAATATAGGAATTTCCGATATTTTAAAAATACAGAAATCTGTATTTTTTAAAAATACAGAAATCTGTATTTTTTAAAATGATACCTAGGTGATTTTGATCTTCTACTAGATTTAGGGTACCTTAGCTTTACTTTACAGAAATATCTTAAGCAGCTCTTGTGTATTCTGCACACTGCCACTAAGTAAGCTTTCTAATTTGCAGTAGACCGTGCCACTCTTCTGCTGAGAATATCAGTAGTGCCCCATGGCCTAACCACTTCAGGCCTGATCTCTTATCCTAGTGTGCAAGGCCCTCAGTTTCCTCAGCCTTACTCTTTTTCTTAGTTCCCAACTATATTGATTTACGCCTCTTTGCCTTTGGGTAAGCTATTTTTGTTTTTAGTATTCCCTACCGTCAAACACCGGCATAGGGTTTTAGCATTCTTTCTGTTAATCTATACTTTGTATATAATTTTATTTTGCTTATCTCATTCTTATGTATTTAAATTTCCCTACTAGACTGAGCTCCTTCAGGGCAATAATTTTGTCGTCTTCACCCACATTCCTATTCCCTGGTGTAGAGAAGGTACTCAGTAAGTATCTGTTGAAGGGAATTGGGGAAACTAAGATCCAGAGAAGTTAATGACTTTTCCAAAGTCATATGGCCCAGTTTAGTGAGAGAGTGCCAAGTTCCAAACCCAAAAGACACTGCCTGCTAGAATGTGCTTGTCCCTGAGTAGACTTACCTTCAACATTATTAACAGCTAATTTTATTAGCCAGATATACCAAAGAAAATTTAATATACTTAATGAGCAAAGAAAAAGATTTCTTTTTGAGGAGGAACTTTTCCCTTAGGTTACTTGAAGTGATTATAGGCCAGTTTTATTATATTAAAGTCTTTATAGAAACAAAGATTTTTCAAGGCCGGGCGCGGTGGCTCACGCCTGTAATCCTAGCACTCTGGAAGGCCGAGGCGAGAGGATCGCTCAAGGTCAGGAGTTCGAGACCAGCCTGAGCAAGAGTGAGACCCCCGTCTCTACTAAAAATAGAAAGAAATTATATGGACAACTAAAAATATATATAGAAAAAATTAGCCAAGCATGGTGGCACATGCCTGTAATCCCAGCTACTCGGGAGGCTGAGGCAGTAGGATTGCTTGAGCCCAGGAGCTTGAGGTTGCTGTGAGCTAGGCTGATGCCACGGCACTCTAGCCTGGGCAACAGAGTGAGACTCTGTCTCAAAAAAAAAAAAAAAAAAATTAAAAAAAAAGATTTTTCAAGCCCTAAGTAATGACCTATTTATTTATTGAAGCAAAGTTGGTCCAAATGTTTCCCATTCCCTGGGGCACATGATAAGTATTTAATAAATGAAAAGGAGTGCCTACCAGACTAGGAATTAAAAGGGCCTGGGCATCTCTAAGCATCCTGTTTTACACATTTTTAGAAAATATACAAATAAAACTTTGAAGGGGAAAAGGTGAGTTGCATATGGAAGATGTGTCTTGCCCAATAAGTATTATTGACTGAATGCATTATTTAGGGTAAATGAAATTTATGGGTAATTACCTAGTTCCTAATTTGCATTTCTAAAATCAGTAAATATGTGTTTTTAATTCACAGCTTTCCCATGGTTTGGCATGGACATTGGGGGAACTCTAGTAAAGCTCTCATATTTTGAGCCTATTGATATCACAGCAGAGGAAGAACAAGAAGAAGTTGAGAGCTTAAAAAGTATTCGGAAATATTTGACTTCTAATGTAGCATATGGATCCACTGGCATTCGGGATGTACACCTTGAACTTAAGGATTTAACACTTTTTGGCCGAAGAGGGAACTTGCACTTTATCAGATTTCCAACCCAGGACCTACCTACTTTTATCCAAATGGGAAGAGATAAAAACTTCTCAACATTACAAACGGTGCTATGTGCTACAGGAGGTGGTGCTTACAAGTTTGAAAAAGATTTTCGCACAGTAGGTATCTGTTACTCAAAACCAAAAATTGACACCCATTCTGTTCAAGTTTTTAAATATGAGGATAGGTTGCCATCTAGCATGTTTTTAGGATGCCTCTACAGACATTGGGATATTTTAAACATCTTTATGGGATGACTAAAAATTGCCCAGATTTGGACATTTTGCATATAATATTTGGTAAAACCTGCTAAGTTTAGGACTATGCTACAAAACTACAATAAAAGAGTTTTTTGGTTTTGTTTTTTTTTTTTTTGAGACACAGTCTCGCTCTGTTGCCCAGGCTACAGTGCCGTGTTGTCAGCCTAGCTCACGGCGACCTCAAACTCCTGGGCTCAAGTGATCCTCCCACCTCAGCCTACTGAGTAGCTGGGACTACAGGCATGCACCACCACGCCCGGCTGTCTTCTTTCTATTTTTAGTAGAGATGGAGATCTCACTCCGGCTCAGGCTGGTCTCCTGACTTAGGTGATCTTCCCACCTGGGCCTCCCAGAGTGCTAGGATTACAGGCATGAGCCACCATGTGTGGCCTTAAAAGGGGGATTTCAGTGAATTTAGCAGTGTATAAAGCCATATGTGAATTGACTTTGAATTATTTTCCCTAGTATCGTCCTATGTTTGCATCATTTTACTTATTTATTTATTTATCTATCTATTAATTAGATAGAAAGGGAGGGGGAGAGAGAGATGAGGTCTCATTATGCTGCCCAGGCTGTATTCAAACTCTTTGGTAGTGATCCTCCCACCTCAGCCTCCCAAGTAGCTGGGACGGCAAGCATGTGTCACCAGGCCCAGTTGAATATTATTTATATGGTCATTTTTTCCAGGGCTATCTCCTTCCCAAACTCCAAATTTGGAAGCCAGTGTCTTTTGGTTACTAGATACCTGAATGAAAATCCCTGTTATCCCTTTTTTTCCTGGTTTTAAACCATCAACCCTACCATGTTCCTGTCTCAAAAGGGGTGATTTGAATATGGAAAGAGGACTGTGAGTATTGGTTTCTATTATGTGCTGTTAGGGGTTTGCCAAGCTTCTGGTCTTTTCCATTAGAGTAAAGATTGAAAGTTGGTATTTGAGGCTACTAAAATTTGTTTTCCTTGAAAATATATATATTTAAATTCTGAAAGTCATTTAAGAAAATTCTGTTAATAGACTATAAGTAATCACTTACATCGTTCACATAAGCGAGCCTTTATAATTTGGGGTAGTTTAAAGATACACTTTTTATTTGAATGTTATTTGTTTTGATGGATACTGCTGCTTTGTATTTGAGTAATTTGTGAACATAAATTTCGTGAATTTGAGACCAGTTTGGACATGTGACTGCCAATATTCTTGCCTGGAAGCCAGCTTTCACCTGGCCATTGAAGATACTGGTATCCAAATATGCTTCTAATTTTTTAAAATACGTAACAATATTTTCTAATGATGAAGTTCTATAAATTCTTTTTGTTGATAGTCATTTATTAGGCAAATATTTGAGCATCTAGCGCATGTCAGGTATTGTGCTACTGGAAGGACACAGCTGGGATTAAGACACAGATTAGCTCTCAAAGAGTATGATATTCTAGATCACACATATAAGTAAATTATAAGTACAAGTACTGTGCATTATAATGAATACTATTCCAATGAAAAAAAGGTGCCGTAGGAACACAGAGTGGTACCTGACAACTCATAGAGAATTGAAGAGCTTCCTAGAGGAAGTGATATCTAAACTGAGATCTTTATAAGAAATATTTTATAATACACCCTTTACTAACCTGAAAAGAATTTAATAATTTCAAACAAGCAAAGTATAATATAAAGGCAGGATATTAAGGTGTTTACATACCAGTAGGTTGATTTACTGGTATGCTCATACTCAGAGGATATAATGAAATAGTTAGATGTTTGCACCTATACATAGATTCATGAATACCAAAGCTACAAATGCCAGATTGATGTATATTTTATTGGAAAATCAGATACCTGTAGTGGCATTGCTGCTGGTGCCACACAACATTTGGTAAAATTCTAAACGGTAAAAAGCACAGTATTCCCCTGGGTTGTATGGTGGTTGAATTCCTAGCAAATTTAGTGTATATTAAAACCATGTGAAGAGTACTTTGTGTTTATACACAGAGGTAGATAAGATGCTTTGTTCTTAGATAAGGCTCAGATAATTATAAACAAATTTTCCCATTGCCACTACAAAAATGTCTGGCAGAACACTCAAAGATAATACAGAAATGGGAAAATTGTTTTGCAGAACTGTCTCACCCATTACAGATGTCTGGCATCTCAAATCCCTGCCCACTAAATATCATTTTGATCCTTCCCTCCTCCCTGTTGTTTGAAAGCCAAAATGTCCCTAGAGGTGATAGCACCCTCACTGAGAACCAGTGAACTAAATGAAATCCCTAAGAGATTTTGGTATGAAACAAAACAAGTAAAAATGTGGGGATTATAGATGATCTTTAAATTTTGTAACTTACATGAAAATTATATGGTACAGTTGAGTCAAGTATTTTGAATGCTGTCCTTTTTCTTAAATGTTTTTTAACAGATTGGAAACCTCCACCTGCACAAACTGGATGAACTTGACTGCCTTGTAAAGGGCTTGCTGTATATAGATTCTGTCAGTTTCAATGGACAAGCAGAGTGCTATTATTTTGCTAATGCCTCAGAACCTGAGCGATGCCAAAAGATGCCTTTTAACCTAGACGATCCCTATCCGCTGCTGGTAGTGAATATTGGCTCAGGAGTCAGTATTTTAGCAGTCCATTCCAAAGACAACTATAAACGAGTGACTGGGACAAGGTAGTAACCTTTGGCCTTATCGCAGCATTCACGTTGTTTTATACACAGGAGTTATTAATATATTAATGTTAATTTCCAAGGAAAATAACATGTATTTGTGCAGTAGCAAAAAATGTAGATATGTGTTAAAATGTCACAGATAGTATCTTTTTATAAGATGTGTATGTAAAGACTCAAACTAAACTTACTAAATGATTATTATTGGTCAGCATCAGTTAGCATCAAAAGTGCCATAATTATAAGAGTGAGTCTTTTTATCTAGAAAGATTCTAACAACAGTTTTTCCAGAATTTAACGGAAGAGCATTTACTTGGAAGCTACAATATTCTGTTGCTTTCAAAACTATAGTATCTGTTTATAATTTGTTTTTTAATTTTCCAAAGCATGTTTCTTCTTTCCCTATATTACACTTTTGAGACAGAGTCTAACTCCATAGCCCTGGGTAGAGTGCAGTGATGTCATCATAGGTCACTGCAACAAACTCCTGGGCTCAAGCAATCCTCCTGCCTCAGCCTCCCAAGAGGCTGGGACTGCAGGCGCCACCACACCTGGCTAATTTTTTCTATGTTTGGTAGAGAACGAGGTCTTTCACTTATTAATAGATATATTTAAGCCTAAAGCTTGCCATGTGCTGAATAGATCTGCACTTAAACTGCAGTATTGGGTAATATTGTAATTCTTATAGGATGAATTTAATGTTAATGTTCCAAAATAGCACGTAAAATTTTCTGTATTAACTAAAATATGAATGTGAAAAGGTTTAAAACTTTTCCTTGTGAGTCTTTTATGTACTTTATAAACATTTAAGGAGAGGTGGAGACTTCTGTTTAATTAATAAGGAAGAAAGATTTTGGGATACTTTAGACTGATTTGTAAAATAAAATCATTTCAATTTTAAAGTAGTGCTTCTGTTTAAATGATACTTAAGTAGTACTTTATTTTTATGGTGGTTGAAAGTCCACCTCCATTGTAACTCTATGCCAAAGAATTACACACAGGCCCGGCGTGGTGGCTCATGCCTGTAATCGTAGCACTCTGGGAGGCCGAGGCGGGCGGATTGCTCAAGGTCAGGAGTTCGAGACCAGCCTGAGCAAGAGCGAGACCCCGTCTCTACTAAAAATAGAAACAAATTATCTGGCCAACCTAAAATATATATAGAAAAAATTACCCGGGTATGGTGGCACATGCTACCCGGGAGGCTGAGGCAGTAGGATCGCTTAAGCCCAGGAGTTTGAGGTTGCTGTGAGCTAGGCTGACGCCACGGCACTCACTCTAGCCTGGGCAACACAGCGAGACTCTGTCTCAAAAAAAAAAAAAAAAAAAAGAAAGAAATTATCTAGACAACTAAAAATATATATATACAAAAAAAAATTAGCTGGTCATGGTGGCGCATGCTTGTAGTCCCAGCTACTTGGGAGGCTGAGGCAGAAGGATTGTTTGAGGTTGCTGTGCTTGGGAGGCTGAGGCAGAAGGATTGTTTGAGGTTGCTGTGAGCTAGGCTAAGGCCACGGCACTCTAGCCCGGGCAACAGAGCAAGACTCCATCTCCAAAAAAAAAAAAAGAATTACACACAAGTATTACCTATTTCAGTTAACTCTAAGAGACAGACTAGTCTGTTAACTGAATCCAGCAGTGATTCTGGGATAGAACCTGCTAACAATTTAGGTGAGACAAGTGAGCAAACGTTTTGAGTTTAGGAATTAGACATAATTTTATTTTATTAACATATCCGAATGAAGACTAGAACCAGGTAAATTTCTGTCATTAACAAGATGAACAACTGGATATAAATTTTCTTGTATTTATGTCAAGGTCATGTTAAACATTAATGCATCACATTGAATTTATTTCAACCATGTCAGGACAGGTGACTAAGCCTTTCACAAAATCATTTCCTAGAAGCCATTTAAAATTACAGATTTTCTCATTTTAAATCATATGGTACTAATTTTTAACATTTATTCCTCTTAATGCACACACAAATGCATTTTAGCAACTACAAAGTGTAAGGTATTGGGTGAAGGCTTTGGAAGGTATTTAAAAGGTCCTTCCTGTCCTCATGTTTCCATCAAGTGAATTTTTTTTTCCTTCGGTGTATTCTTTGATCTGACAAGTTTGATTTTACCAAGAAGTTTTTCTTGGCTTTGTTCATTATGTGATTATTTTAGCACTTAGCATTAGTGTTATGTTTTTTCTATGTGTTTATTGAATAAATGATCTACCCTTTTACTTTGGAGAAAATACAGTGTGTAAATGCAACTTAGCAAGTTTCTTTCTTTTCTTTAGCCTTGGAGGGGGTACCTTTCTGGGTTTATGCAGTTTATTGACTGGCTGTGAAAGTTTTGAAGAGGCTCTTGAAATGGCATCCAAAGGTGACAGCACCCAAGCTGACAAGCTGGTCCGTGATATTTATGGAGGAGATTATGAAAGATTTGGTCTGCCAGGTTGGGCTGTAGCATCTAGGTAA
>JAQIFY010002438.1:0-13344 GCA_028533085.1 Varecia variegata | reverse complement strand
TGTGTGTGTGTGTGTGTGTGTGTGTACCTTCTATCTTCTGGTGTGAATATTAAGGGGTACTTCCATACAGAAAATAGAATATATATGGTTTCATAAGCCTAACTCATTTTTTCTAGTCTTTAACAATATTTTAAAGAGTATTTTATTTTAAAAGTGATTATTCTATAAAGTTCTCAGGTGGTAAAGATCCCACCAATTTATTTGGGAGATTACTATATTTTGTTGAGACAGTTTCTGATATTCAGCCTAATTTTATCTTAATTTCTTTTCCAGAACATTATGCTACCTCGACTACCATAAATCATTCTGTTCCCTGCTGAGCACTTATATGCTTCCAATATAGGTATAAAATTATATATCTTCTTAGCTTTAGCAAAACTAGTATGTAGTAGCTATTTTGTATTTAAATGCAAGCCTGGTGCCTTAATCTGTATCATGTGGCAATACAGGTTATGATTTACATGCCCTCTGCTTCTAGTTTTTATATCTGTATTTTGAGAAAACTGTTAAATTAGTGGTTATAATTTGATTTATTTATAAATGTGAAATTTTATTTTTTATTGTTAAGAGCCATATGATTTTATTTATTTATTTACTTATTTTTTATTTCAAAGTAGTACAGGGGTACAAATGATTTTGCTTACAAGGATCGTGTTTGTAATGCTTGAATCAGGGTTATAAGTGTGTCTGTCACCCAGACAGTGTTCATTGTACCTGTTAAGTAGGTTTTCACCCATATCCTCCTCCCCCTATGCCCCTGCTTGATTTCCATTGAATTTTACTTCCCTCTGTGCACGTGTTCTGATCAATGAGTTTCAATTTAATAGTCAGTACATGTGGTGTTTGTTTTTCTATTCTTTAGATACTTCACTTAGGATAATGATCTCTAGTTCCATCCATATTGTTGCAAATGCATTAAATCATGCTCTTCCATGGCTGAGGAGTATTTCACGGTATACATATACCATATTTTGTTAATCCATTTATGAATTGATGGACATTTGGGTTGATTCCACATCTTTGCATTTGTGAATTGTGCTGCAATAAACACCTAAGTGCAGGTGTCTTTTTGATGAAATGACTTATTTTCCTTTGGGTAAATACCCAGTGGTGGGAATGCCAGATCAAATGGTAGATCTACTTTTAGTTCTTTGAGATATCTCCATACTGTTTTCCCTAGAGATTGTACTAATTTGCAGTCCCATCAACAGTATGTAAGCATTCCTTTCTCTCTGCATCCACACTGGCATCTAATATTTTCAGACTTTTTATTTTTATTTATTTATTTATTTATTTATATTTTTTTAATTCAGGATATTAAGGGGGTACAAAAATTTTGGTTACATGTAATGCATTTGCCTCACTGAAGCCAGGGTTACAAGCATGTCCTTTCCCCATATAGTGTGTTCCACTTCCATTAGCTGTGGGTTTACCACACCCCCCCAACCACCCCTCCACCCGATAGGCACCCAGTGAATATTACTACCATGTGATCAGCTTAGTGTTGGTAAGTTAGTATCAAGTTCATGGTGAGTACCTGTGGGGCATGTTTTTCTATCCTTGTGATACCTCACTTCAAAAGATGGGCTCAATCTCTTTCCAGGATAATATAAGAGGTGCTAGATCACCATTGTTTTTTGTAGTTGAGTAGTATTCCATGGTATATGTATACCACATTTTGTTAATGCACTCATGTATTGATGGGCAGTTGGGTTGTTTCCACATCTTTGCAATTGTGAATTGTGCTGCTATAAACATTCTAGTGCAGATGTCTTTATTATAGAATGTCTTTTTTTTCTTTGGATAGATGCCTAGTAGTGGGATTGCTGGATCAAATGTTATTCCTATATTCAGCTCTTTGAGGTATTTCCAAATTACTTTCCACAGGGGTTGTACTAATTTGCATCCCACCAGCTGTGTAAGAGTGCTCCAATCTCTCTACATCCATGCCAGCATTTGTTATTTTGGGACTTTTTGGTAGAGGCCGTTCTCACTGGAGTTAGGTGATGTCTTATTGTAGTTTTGATTTGCATTTTCCTAATGATTAGAGATGTTGAGCACTTTTTTATATGTCTGCTGGCCGTTATTCTGTCTTCTTTTGAGAAGTTTCTGTTCATGTCCTTTGCCCATTTATTGATGGGGTTGTTTGATTTTTTCTTGTTGATTTTCTTAAGTTCTATATAGAGTCTTGTTATCAGCCATTTATTGGATGTGTAGAAAGCAAATATTTTATCCCATTCTGTAGGTTGTCTATTCACTCTAATGATAGTTTCCTTGGTTGTGCAGAAGTTTTTAATTTGATCAGGTCCCATTTGTTTATTTTTATTGCTGCTGTGATTGTTTTTGGACTTTTTAATAAAAGCAATTCTAACTGGATTAAGGTGACATATCATTGTGTTTTTTTATTTGCATTTCCCTGATAATTAGTAATTTTGAGCATTTTTAAATATGTATATTGGACATTTGTCTATCTTCTTTTGAAAAGCTTCTGTTCATGTCTTTTCCCCACTTTTTAATGGGATTGTTTGATTTTTTTCTTGCTAATTTGCTTGAGTTCTTTGTAGATTCTGATTATTACCCCTTTTTCAGATGTATAGCTTGTGAATATTTTCTCCCATTCTGTAGGTTGTCGGGAAAGAAGAGGTCAAACTATTGCTTTCTGCTGACAATATGATCTGATATCTAGAAAAAAATGAGAGTCCACCAAGAGATTCCTGGAATTGATAAATAAATTTGGCAATGTCTCAGGTTACAAAATCAACATACACAAATCAGTAGCATGCTTATGGGCCAACAACATTGAAACTGAGAGTCAAATCAAAGACTCAATACTATTCACAATAGCCATAAAGAAAGTAAAGTACATAGAAATATACTTAACCAAGGAGGTAAAAGATCTCTACAGTGAGAACTATGAAACACTGAGGAAAGAAATTGCTGATAATACAAACAAATGGGTAAATATGCACTCATGGATTGGTAGAATCAACATTGTTACATGTTTATACTTCCCAAAGTAATTTATAGATTCAATGCAATTACCATCAAAATACCAACATCATATTTCACAGATTAGAAAAAACAATTCTATGCTTCCTTTGGAACAAAATAAGAGCCCAAAGAGTCAAAGCAATATTAAGCAAAAGGAACAAATCTGGAGGAGTCACATTGTGAGACTTCAAATTATATTACAAGCTAGGCTATAGTAACCAAAACAACATGGTATTAGCACAAAAATAGAGACATAAACTAATGGAACAGAACAGAAAACCCATACATAAAACCATCCACATACAGGCAATTGATCTTTAACAAAGCAGACAATAATATACAGTGGGGTAAAGACACTCTATTCAACAAATGGTGCTGTATAGCCACATGCAGAAGAATGAAACAGGACCCATATCTCTTACCACTTACAAAAATTAATTCAAGATGGATAAAAGACTTCAATGTAAGGCATGAAACTACAAGAACTCTATAAGAAAATGTTGGAAAAACCCTTCTATATATCAGCCTAGGCAAAGAATTTATGAAGAAGACCCCAATCATGCTGCAATCACAGCAGCAAAAAAATAAATAAATGGGACTTGAAATTTTATTTTGATTAAATAACTCACATATATGAAATTTCTATTTTTTAATGTGAAATTGAATTTGCTAGATCACCAACTGGCACATATATTAATCCTTAGTTTATGACTAGTTGCTCTAAATTGCTTACCATAATTATATTATACAGTGGTTTTAATGTTAGCTAGCAAATTTTAAAGGTCTATGATAAAATAGTTGTATTAATTTTCTAAAGTTTCTGTAAAGAATTTACCACAAATTTAATGGCTTAAAACAACACCAGTATGTTATTTTACAGTTTTGTAGGTTATAAATCTACCACAGTTCTTACTGGACTAAAATAAAAATTTCAGCAGAGGTGTATTCCTTTCTGGATGCTCTAGGTATAAGTGTTTCCTTACCTTTCAGACCATCCAAATCCAAAGATGGACTTCCTCCATCTTCAAAGCCAGCCATGTTGAGTCTCTCTGATTCTGTTTCTGTCATAACATCTCTTTGTCTGATACACTTCTTATGTCTCAGTCTTCCATTTCTCAGGATTCTTGTGATTATATTGGCCTACCCAGGTAATCCAAGATAAATTCCCTATTTTAAGGAGAATTGTTTCAGAACTTTAATTCTGTCTGCAAACTTGTCCCTTTGCCATGTAACCTAACATATTCACAGATTCTGAGGATTAGAATATGACCACTTTAAGGGTGTGGGGTATTACTCTGTGTACTGTAATACCAAAATAGAAAACCCTCATTTGTGGAATATTAGTGAATATGGGAGCTGCAGATATGTAATAACCAATAAGAGATTAGTCCTGTGGGAATAAATTCTTTTAGTTTGGGGGATATATGGTTACCTCTGAATTTTGTTTTAGTACTATTATCAATGAACTCTCCCATTTATTGGTTTAGCATTCAACTATATCATACCAATCCTATATATTAAAAAATATCATTCAAGTTAAAATAGAATTTCTGGGAATGGAGCTTAGCTTCTCAAATGATTCAAATATGTTGCCGGGGCTGAGAATTGAAGACTTATATAGTAAATAATACAGTGGTGCTTCTGTAGTTTTTTTTCAGTCTTACCCATTGCATCAAATGGAAAGTAATAGAATAAGCATACAAATGAAATACATTATAGTCCCCAAATGTATGGAATATAGTTGCAATTCTGCTAATGGCTACTATGCCTACTCCCCTACTTTCAGAAAACTGGGATTTTTTTTATAGAGTTCTTAGAATATCCTAAGAATTTTTTATATTTTTGGAGGCTTAGATGGAAAATATCACAGTTAAAGTGGAAAGACCTGGACTGAAGAGAGTTATCTTTTTTTTGAATCATTGAATGTCAGTTGGAATGTTCACTTTACCCGTATAGTTTCTTCACTTAACAGTCTTTGCTTCTTCCTCTGGGTAATTTTTTATTAATTAGTATATCTATTCTCTTCCTTGTTTTATAAACAATAAGGAATTATACATGAAAATGTGAGTCTATTGCAAATAGAAATCTTTGGAAGTTTGCATATATCAAGTGTGTATATAGGATACGGTGTATAGGGTTCAAGACAAAAACAGGCAGCCTACAGATCTGCAGCCAAGATAGCTAGCACTCCAAATGTTCGCCTGAATGAAATGCAGTGAGTAGAAATCTTGCCCGTGGTAGACAACTGAATGGTTGTCAGATAAAGCCAGAACAGCACAATGTGACATGATAGGGAAAGAATGTTGGCTATGAGGACAGAGATTCTTTCCTTCCATTTAAATTTTTTTTATACTGTTGGGGTTTTTATTTTCCCACTGTGTATAGGGGAATAGGAATGGAAATTCATTTTTAAAATATCCATTTTATAACCATCTCCAAAATCTGAATATTTGTATACATTTTACAATATTTTGTTTGGTATTTAGGTTTGCTTTATAGCCTAATGCATATATTCAGTCACATATGAAAAAAAAAAAAAACACTTTTTTTTTTCTTTTTAAACTTTTGTATATTTATGTGAAAACTGTACCTTTCCTGTGATTCTCTTGGTTTTAAAATTGTTATTGAACCTCCTGGGAGTAAGTTACATTTTAATATGTTTACACTTCCTACAACCTTATTTGTGTGTAGCAAGCACAGAAGTCATTTCCACAATGTAAGGGAGAGTTTCTCTCATGAGGTTTATGACAGCTGTACTAACCAGCAGAAAGGTAGTTGTTCTTGACATTTTCCACAGAGGAAATGGATATATATTATTAGTATTTTGCACATATCTTTTCTTGGTATTGAGAACCCTAGAGGGATGAGGAAAAAATGTGAGAGAAGATATGTGTTGAACCCAGAGACACAGGTACAGTAAGTTGAAACAAAAGTTTAACCAAACAAACCAGCTAAGATTTGTATAAATTATTCCCATCTCTAGATTTAGAGATAGGTAGATATATGAGCAATCATTTCTTAGCTGAATTTTTTTTGTCCTTTGTGGATAGCCACATTCATTTACAAGTGATAGAATGAAAAATTAAAAATTAATGTGCAGTACTTTTATATGACCCCTTGCTTAACTGAGATCCTATCTCATGGTATCCTAGCTTACCTGCTGTGAACTACCTTAGTTCCTTCCTTTCCTTTTATATACACATTTTTCAACCTTGGTTCTCAGGCCCCACTCTCCTGACCCTTTTTCTTGCTTCAGTGAGAAGAGCTCAGAGAGTGTGTGAGTTACAGCCTATCTCCATTTCATTGCAACTGCTGCTAATTTCACATCTCTAAAAGTGGTAGTATTGTGCATAGAAGATGCAGATTCAGTTAGAATGCCTGCAGCTATGGGTCAGGCAGGGTTATTATATTAATATTAATACACATTGGAGAAATAGATAGAAAGCTTGCAGCAGAATGTCAAAGAAAATCTATCTGAGCATAATTCTAATCATTGCTTTTTACTCACTGCTAGAAGAACATGTTTTTTTTAGGATTACAGGCTGAGTCAGTAATGGAATTTTGAATGTTACATAGATATCCATAATACTAGCTTCATATGATCTCTTTAATAGATAGATGGAGAAATGGATAGAGGACAGATAGATTGATAGATAGACAAGTTATTGTTAGGTAAAGTGAAAGTCAGGGCTCTTATGATAAGTATAGTTTTATACAATCTTTAGCTTTTGAAAATGTATTTGGGTTACAAATTTTTCTTTACACTATTCCATATATAATGAGGTTAATATTAAACTGTCATTGATCAGAAAAAAACACATTAGTATTATTGTTCTCTCATTTAAATAATATGAAACTTCACAGAAATTCAGTTACCTGTATGTAGCTCAATTCTCTAAATAGTCAGTTAGCAGTTATAGGATTGTCTGGAATTCAGAGATGATGAATGTACCAGGTTTGGTTGTTAGCAATAGACATGTTGGGGAATGACACTTGTCTCTGTCCAAGGTCAGAGCATCGTCTATCTTTTTTATCTGACCTACTCCCTTTTGGAATGCTACAGGTACTGTGAAAGAAAGGGAGAGGGTCTGTTTTCTTAAGCATCCTTATATCAGCTGTTGTGACCATACCTCAAGATGATTGATCCTGTTCTTTATAACATATAAACTACCATTTGAGTCACTTTGGATCACATCACTATGACCGGGGAAAAAGCCTGTGCGATTTCAATGTAATGTAATGCTTATGTTTTTTTTAGGAAAAAAAGTCTTAAATTAATCTCATGTAATTTCTTGCTCTTTTGTAGCCTGATCTAATCTTCTGTCTGTAGTCATGTCCATAATTATGTAATTTTCACCTGTGGGGTCAGGTAAGAATGGATTCTGAATAAAATAAATATGGACACAAAAAGGAGAAATAGTGCCTTAAGTAACCATGACATGCGCAAGCTATATATATTGGATGCAGTTTTCTTAAGGTTTTGATTCTGAGTTTAAAACCGTACATAGTCTGTATGTGAAAAATTGACATTAATATGAAAGCAGTAGATGTCTTTAAGGGTGTGCTTCCATTAGAGCTATGTTATGATCTAAATTTATAAGCCATATTTTTGTTGTTTTCTAAGATTTACCAGAATATAAAATGCTGTTTCACTTTTGCGACTATTTATGTGTGATCAGTGTATAAGTGGCATAGGAGACATAAAAACAAGGTCAGCTTGGTCGATAGGAAAAATCACTTCTCTATCTTCAATAAACTCATTTGTCAAGAAAATGTCCTTTGTTTGTGACACTACATGCCAGCAAGATTACAGCAATGTCTGAGGATTTGAAAATATCACATTTTAGATTTAATTAGGAGCAAATGCCATTTTTCTCTACTATTTACATGAAGTTTTCTTCTCAATTTTGTATTATTTTTGGTTCACATATCACACATATAATCTTCCAATATGTCTTATAATGTTCTAAAATGCTTTTAACCTTAATATTTTTTATTTAATAAAAAATTTACTTCTCAATAGTCCTTTCAAATATTTCTGGGATAGTCATCCTTAAGGAGACTAATTTCGTCAGAAAACAGTAAGTATGCTCTAATAGCATGGGAATTCTATGTCACAAGAGTAAATCAACCAGTAGTTTTCATGAATACTTAAGAGGAATTGTGATTAGGAAAAGATAGCACCATAAAGAGGATGGCAGTCATCAAGTTCAAGTTGAATAGCTTAAGAAATATTCATAATTAAATGTTTTTGTGTTATTCCACCTTTGGTGAAAAAATATACTAAATTCCAGTAAGTACTTCTTAGTGTCCAGATCTCTCTACTAGAAATATCTTTTTGATAAACATGTGTCATCTAAAGACAAACAATTATTTCATCAGTGAATATCACTATTTACAAATAGAAAATGTATAAATAACAATCATACATTTTAGTGATAGTTGATGAATAGTTTTATCTTTATATATGAAGGCTATTGTATTTACATATAATTGTGTGGGCCATAGTAGCATTCTATACAGTGCTGGAATTCAAGGCAAAACTTTACCCTAATATTCCAGAGGATTTGCCTCATTGTGCTTTAGAATATTTATGTGACTTAATACTGAAGGGACTGCAGTAGTGCTAACTGGTGCTATTTAAATTTGAAGACTCATTCAAGGTGTCTGTAATTATGTAATTGCTGAGCATTTAAAAAAATTCTCATCAGAAATAGTTGACTAATGCTAGTTTAGTTTTTATTTCTCTGAGGAAGCATCTTTGAACATGGGGTTTTTATTCTTTCATGTACATTGAGATTTACAAATATGAATACATTGCAACATTATTGATATTTTCTACAAAATATATTTTAATGGTAAATCTATACTGAAAAAAAGTCAATGGACTCATCATATACTATTTGATAACATTTAAAGTGAAGGAAAGGAAGACCTTTTTGATTTTCCTCAGGAAAAATGCATTAATTAATTTAATATATATTTATAGGACATTCACTATTCCAGGTGCCACACTAAGTGCTGTGGTGATGATTTATTTCATCCAAAAATTTGAAATCAAATAGGGGTCTTATGACATACACAAATAATTGTAAAGCAGAGTAATGTGTTAAAAATGATTTTACTTGTACTGAAATATGTCCTAAAGCAACTCAAAAAAATCTGTGAAGGCTTCAAACGGGGAGGCACTTTGTCTGGACTTTAAAAGATGGTTGGAGCTGGGTGCAGTGGCTCACACTTGTAATAGTAGCACTTTGGTGGGCTGAGGCAGAAGGATTGCTTGAGGCCAGGAGTTTGAGACCAGTCTGAGCAAGACCCCCACCTCTACAAAATATAGAAAAAACTTAGCCAGGTGTGGTGGCATGTGCCTATAGTTCCAGCTACTCAGTAAGCTGAGGCAGGAGAATTCCTTGAGCCCAGGAGTCTGAGGTTGCAGCGAGCTATGATGATACAGTAAATAAAAAAAATGATAGTTGGAATTTACTTCTGTGGTATCATTTAAATTTACTCCAGCTTTCTCTTTAATGCTTTTGTTGACCCCGTTACTGTACTTAAATTACACCAACACACACACACACACACAAACTCACATCACTTTAACCTGCTTAATTTTTCTTCATAGTATTTATCATTAGTTGAAATTAGTTTGTATTTTTGAGGAGCAGAATAAAATAAGCAAAGGTATGATTTAGGACACCCTGATAGGTAGTATTGTGTGATACTGATTGAATGGGATGGAGGCTGTAGCCAGAGAGGCCAGCCAGGATAATAATACTGTAGTAGCCTAAGTATTAAGCAATAGTAGACAAAACCAAAATGATGGTAAGGAAGAACTGAAGAAAATTAATTAGAAAATGATCAGGAGAGTAGAAGCTTCATATTCCTTTTTTCTTTGTTTGTTTTCTGAAGGAGCTGAGTGCTTGTGTGGAAACAGATAATTAATATGTCAATAATCTGGTTGCAGAATTAGATTAGAAACCACTTTATACTTCATTGAGTTAAATCTCTAATTTTCCATTTCAGGTAACTAAAAAGGAAGAAACCAAGTGGCATGACAAGGTCACACAACTTATGCTTAAGGTAGATTTGAACATAATCTTATTTTTACAAAAATAATCTTGACTGTGATTTTAGTGTTCATTCCATTATACCACAGCATTTCTCAATGGTGAGAGTAAGTTAAATGCAAAAAAATAATTGAGTGGAACTATGAAAGAGACAAATGGAAATACAGAACCTGAACTCTGGAGAGGGCAGAGATGAAAATTAAGATTTTGTGGTGACTTAAAGGAGGTGAAACCTGGCAGCATTAACATTAATGGCAGTTCTAAAAGAGTAACCATAGTAATAATAATATGTACTAGAACGGAAACAACTAACATGGGTCAGATACTCGCTTGGATTGTTGCATTACCTCTCTAAATGCAGAAGATCACTTCAAGCCATCAGCATGTCCATTTTAAGGACAAATATTGACTATGGGTCAGTATATTACAGTGGCAAAGAGCCTGGGCTCTGGAGTCAGACTGAACTGCAATTCACCCTGACTCAAGTCTCTATATCTCATAATGTCTGAATATTTGTATTGAATCTACAATTGCTGAGATTGTTCCACCTTATTTTCTAACCTTTTATGTAGCAATTATTTTTTAGGATCATTAAATTTTTTTCAATCCCTACTGTAGCAATTTTTAAAAAAAATTTGTCCAAATTTATGGATTACATGTGCTACTGTGTTACATGCATAAGTTGCGTAGTGGTCAAATCAGAGCTTTTAGGGTATCCATCACATGAATAATGTACATTGTACCCATTAACTGATTTCTCATCATCCACCTCTCTCTCACCACCTTGCCCTTGTGAGTTTCCATTGTCTATCATCCTGTTCTCTATTTCTTTGTGTATACATTTTTTAGCACCCACTTATGAGTGAAAAAATGTGATATTTGACTTTCTGTGCCTGGCTTGTTTCACTTAAAATAATAACCTCCAGTTCCATCCATGTTGCTGCAAAAGACATGATTTCATTCTTTTTTATGGCTGAATAGTATCCCATTGTGTATATGTATATATATAACATTTTCTTTATCCATTCCTCTGCTGATGGACATTTAGTTTGATGCCATGTCTCTGATATTGTGAATAGTGCTGTGATAAACATATGAGTGAAGGTGTGTTTTGATATATTGATTTCTTTTCCTTTGAGTAAATACTCAGGGATTGCTGAATCGAATCATAGTTCTATGTTTAATTCTTTGAGGAATCTCCATACTGTTTTTCATAGAGGCTGTACTAATTCACTTTTCCAGCAACAGTGTACATGAGTTCCTTTTCTCCACATCCTTATCAACATCTGTTATTTTTTGTCTTTTTAGTAATAGCCATTCTGACTGGTGTAAGATGATATTTCATTTCAGTTTTATTTTGCATTTCTTTGATTATTAGCAATGTCAAGAAGGTTTTCATATTCTTGTGGGTTATTTGTATGTCTTCTTTTGAAAAAAAATGTCTATTCCTGTCCTTTACCCACTCTTTTTTTTTCCAGTAATTATATTTAATGTGCTTCAAAAAGGCAGATATTTGAAGCGTATGTCCAAAAGCATTTTAAGATTCACTTTAAGAGGGGGATATAGAACGCAGCTTTTGACTTGAATCCTTTCTAGGTAAAGCATCTCACACTGGTTTCCATGGAACTCTCTTTAGGACAAACTATAAGGTGTTTATATTTTGTTTTCTTTTTATTGCTGTTGAGTTCTTTGAGTTCTTGTATACTGTGGATATTAGTACCCTTTCAGATGAATAGTTTGCAAATATTTTTTCCCATTCTACAGATTGTTCACTATGATGATTATTTCTTTTGCTGTGCAGAATCTTTTTAGTTTAAGTAAGTCCCATTAGTCTACTTTTGTTTTTGTTGTCTGTGCTTTTCAGGTCTTACTCATAAATTCTTTGCCTGAATCAATGTCCAGAACAAATTTACCTAGGCTTTCTTCTAGTATTTTTATAGTTTTTGGTGTTATGTTTAAGTCTTTAATCTACCTTGAGATGATTTTTATATAGGGTGAGAGATGGAGGTCTAGTTTCATTCCTCTGCATATGGCAATCCAATTTTCCCAGCACCATTTATTAAAAAGGATATTATTTCCTCAATGTATGTCCTTGTTGTCTTTGTCAAAGATCACTTGGCTGTAAATATGTGGATTTATTTCTGGGTTCTCTATTCTGTTCCACTGATCAACGTGTCTATTTTTATACTAGTACCGTGCTGTTTTGATTACTATACCCTTGAAGTCAGGTTATGTGATGGCTCCAGCTTGCTCTTTCTGCTTAGGATTGCTTTGGCTATTTGGGCTCTTTTCTGATTCCATATGAATAAGTAAAATTTCGACACACCAATAACAATATAGCTGAGAAGAAATCAAGAAGGCAATCCTATTTACAATAGCCACAAAAAAATAAAATAGCTAGGAATAAATTTAACTAAGTAGGTAAAATATCTCTAAAAGGAAAACTATACAAAACACTGATGAAAGAAATTGTAGATGATACAAACAAATGGAAAAGCATCCTATGCTCATGGATTGGAACAGTTAACATCGTTAAAATGATCATACTGCCCAAAGCATTATGAATCTACAGATTCAATGCAATCCTTATAAAAATACTAACATAATTTTTCATCAGCCATTATTTTTAAGCTTTAAGAGTGCTTTTGTGTTCCCTCATTTTTAAAAAAATAATATCCCATTCTTTTTTATGGTTTTGTGCCCCAAATTGCTTCTTTAATCTCTGAAGTATAATTTCTGTTTACTCCATCTTTCGCTGTTATGCTTACCCTGATCACATCATTTAAATTGCACACACACCCACACACAAACACGAATATTCAAATCACCTTAACTTGCTTAATTTTCTTAATATTATTATTACTTGATATTAGTGTGTGTACACTTTTATTTTATTTTATTTGTTTTATTTTATTTATTTATTTATTTATTTATTATAGCTTATTATGGGGGTACAACAGTTCTGGTTAAATATATTGCCCATGCCCCTCCCAACTCCCCAAGACTGAGCTTCAAGAGTGTCCATTCCCTAGACAGTGCACATCACACTCATCATGTAGGTATACACCCATCCTTTCCCCACCCCCATTCCCCCGAGTCAAATCTTTAAGTGTGTCCATTCCCCAGACAGTGCGCATCACACTCATCATGTAGATAAAACCCATCCCCTCCCCCCACCTCTGTCCGATACCCAATTGGTGTCATTCCCAAATGTGCACCCAGGTGTTGATCAGGGAAACCAATTTTCTGGTGAGTACATGTGGTGCTTATTTCTCCATTCTTAGGA
>JAQIFY010002437.1:0-13347 GCA_028533085.1 Varecia variegata | reverse complement strand
TGGATGGGTGGGTGGATGGGTCAACCAACTGCAGATTGAAAATATTCTGAAAAAAATGGCTGCATCTGTAGTGAACATGTACAGACTTTTTTCCTTGTCATCATTCCCTAAACAAGAGACGTAACATCTATTTACGTAGCATTTACATTGTATTAGGCATTACAGGTAATCTAGAGGTGATTTAGAGTATACAGGATGACGTGCGCAGGTTCTATGCAAATACTGCACCATGTTATATCAGGACCTGAGTGTCCTCGAATTTTGGTATCCACGGGGGCCCTGGAACCAACCCCACATGGACCCCGAGGGACGACTGACTGTATATGCTTCAAAAGTAAGATGATACAAGGGTCACCCCTTAGGGTGGCCCAAAGTCCTTCCACAGAGTCCCAACCCAGAGTCTCACATCCCTAGGGTGTGGGCATCCTGCCAGCGGCGCCAGTTGGCCTTGACATTCCGCGGACCCAGAGCTCTAGAGAGGATGTGATTCATGTGAGACAGGACCTTTTACCAAGAAAGGAAGGAAACCAGTGTTCAGATCCAGGCCCAAATTTAACTCCAGTCCTCCACGCACTCCACCTCCCCCTACCCTGCTCGATAATGCACACGTGTGTGTACACACACACACACACACACATGCACGCACGCGCACACGGCATCTCTCCACTCTGTTGGGTGAGGAGTCCATCCCCGCAGCCGGGGCCAGGAGAGGACAGTGGCAGTTACTGGCTCAGCTCTCTCCTGAAAGACCACCCCAAAAACCAAACACAGATGGACAGAAATCCCCAAGGGAAAGGGGGTATTCCAGAAGGAGAGGCTCCTGGTGGTGTTGGAGAGCAGAGCAATTCTCTCTCTCTCTCTCTCTCCCTCCCTTGCCCTCTCCCCCTCCTCCTCTTCCTCTCAGAAGGCACTAAGAAAAACAGGGAACTAAAGAAACACAAAACTGAGCAGGAAATGAGGGCCTTTCACTACGTGGGCAATTTCAGATGCAGCGAAGAAGCCCGTTCTTAGGAGGGTATTAGCATCCTCTGTACCTCAGAGAAAGCACCTGAGAAACACTGATCCGTGCACACTTTGGAGCGTTTTTTCTTTCTGAATAGAGATGTATTTTTACTTTCCAATAAGAAGAAAGCTCTTTTCCATGTGCATATACCATCAAAAAGTCAGAGAGACAGCAGCTCAAAGGAACAGCTGTAATTATCCTGCCATTTCCTCTGGGCCCTGGGCTGCAGATTTTATCGCAACCCTCGAAAATGCTCATTGGTGGACACGGGTCAGCGTTTACTGCTTTTTGTCTGTTTTTTCTCCTCTGAAGCTTTGCTCCGAATAGGGAGACGGAAGCTCAGAGCTGTGAGGGAATTCATTCCACACTCACGAAGTTGCTGGAGCTACCTTATCCCTTGCCCAGTAGCTTAACTGTCTCTTGACTGGGCAGGTAATAATACAGCACAGTAAGGAACAGGTATGAAATCAACGCACCCTGTCCCGGGGCATTTCCTGCGGCCCTGGAATCCCAGCTCCCTTTGAGGATGAACCTTTGCCTCCAGGTGTCTTGAGCATTCACAAGGCATAAAACTTGCCTGGGGCATTGTGCTCCCTGCATCCTGTGTGATCCTGAGAAAACTGCTCACCCTCTCTGAGCCTCCATTGCCTCAAGAGATAACTGTACTGCCCTACCTACCTGCAGGGGGTTTGAGGATTAAAACACTGGAGGGGCGGCCAGGAGCCGTGGCTCACGCCTGTAATCCTCGCACTCTGGCAGGCTGAGGTGGGAGGATCACTTGAGCTCAGAAGTTCGAGACCAGCCTGAACAAGAGCAAGACCCCAGTATCTACCAGAAATAGAAAAAATTTAAAAATTAGCCAGGTGCGGTGGCACACGCCTGTAGTCCCAGATGCTCGGGAGGCTGAGGCAGGAGGATTGCTTGAGTCTAGGAGTCTGAGGCCACGGCGCTCTACCTGGGATGACAGAGTGAGACTCTCTCAAATAAAATAAAATAAAAAAACAGCGGAGGCACTCACATGCGTGAAAGCAGGAACCCTCACTCGTTGTCATTCTTCCCAATTAGAATGACCTTTTTCCAAAAGGGAATCCAGTCACATCATGCCATTGCTTAAGCGCCCCCAGAAGCATTTAGAATTAAATTCAAACCCCTTTCCGTGGCTCTGTAGTCCAGGACCCCAGGGTGCCCCGCATTCAGCCCCGAGCAGCCCCTTGGCTCCATCTGTCCCTGCCACACAGGCCCCTGTGCCACACTCCTGCCAGAGGGCCTGTGCACATGCTGTTCCCTCCTCCCGCCTAGACTGACCCCACCCCCAAACCCCGCCACACACTCCTCCTTGATGTCTCAGCTTTAATCTCTCCTCCCCCTGGGAGTCAGGGGTCAGGAGGGAGAGGGAGCTGCTCCTGCACAGGGCCAAGTCCCTGTGCAGGGGGTGTCAGCGTCCTGGTTCCCTGGGTCACTTGTGGGAGGCCAGTCGTCCCCCCACCTCTGACCTGCTCCACCTGTGTGACCTTGGCTGGGTCCCTTGGCCTCTCTGAGTTTCCCTTGGTGCCTCTGTCGAATTAACTCATCCGGACACCTGCTCTGTGCTGGCTGCACTGGGAACCCGGCGGCTGCGATCCCTCCTCTCCTGGGGTTTATGGGCTGGAGGGAGAGGCAGACACTGCAAGGAGGGAGAAAAAGTTCCAGCCGGGAGAAAGGCCCCATGCGGTGCCAGCCTGCCTTGAACGCTTCTGCAACACTTGCTCATCACAGTTGTTTTTTTTATTTCAAAGTATTAATTAAGGTGTCCGAGTATCTTTGTTACAGGGATACCCTGTATAGTAAGTCAGGAATTTGGGTGACTAGAGATCACTGTAAACTAATCACACTTTCCAAGGAAGAAAGAAGGAGGCCTCTACGGGCTCAAAACCCACAGCGAAAGCATTTATTTAGTGGGAACCTGATGACATTGTTTAGTTTCCTTAGTTTGTATGTTTAAAGTCACCTTCTGTTTATGGCTAGCGTTGCTGGTTTTTTCAATTTACGGTAATGATAACATAGAACTGTTTGAGCACATCTAGGTGGGGTGACTTTTAATAATTAGGTGAATAATAATGCAGGAAGTATACAGAGGTGGCAGAAATCACAAAGGAGTGAAGGACAGTGCTTGGGGAACTCGACACTCATTCATTCGCTTGCTCACTCGCTTACTGTAGTGATGACACACAGGTACCCGGGTGTCCCTCCTCCTCCGCTGGTGCACCCAGAGTCCAGGTGTAAGATGTCATGTAACCGTGCCTCTCAGGCCAGGAGCCCGTAAGCGTCACCTGCAGAGTTTTAGTTTCTAATGCAGATGCTCAGGCCCCGCCCCAGACCCACGCAGCCTGAGCCTCCAGATGGTGGTCCCAGCACCTGTATGTCTATAAAGCTCCCAGGGGAGTTCCTTTGGAGCAGCGTCACATGCCAGGTTCTCAGGGGCATTTGCTTCCTCAGTAAGTAGGTAACAGGGCCCACGATGCCCAGACAGCAAGCTCAAAGAATTATTAATAGATCCAAGCCTTACGCATTTCTCCCCAGCAAAGACACACACCAGGGCATGCCCAGCACCAGTGAAAAACGGGTTTTTTAGTATTTCTTCAACATCTAACCCTGGCCAGCCCTCTGCGGGGCACCAGGGTACATCTGCAGAAAGGTCACAGTCCAGTCGGGGTGGGGGACAGGCCACAGTAGTTCCGGAAAACGTATCACAACGTGACAGACATTCTAACGGGAATGGCCCACTGCCTGGCATCTCACCCCACACCGAGGCAGGGGCCCACCAAATACAGACCCTAAGAATCTCCTACAAAAATCAGGTGCCAGCCATGCCCCTAAAGACGGTTACTAGCAAAAAACCGGGAAATGCCACATGTTGGCAAGGATGCAGAGCAGTAGGAATCAGAACCCTTGTGCACTGCTGGTAGGAGTGTAAAATGGTGCAGCCATTGGGAAAACAGCGCTCTTCCTCGGAAAGTTAAAAACAGAAGTAGCGTATGATCCAGTGATTCCACTTCTGGGTATAGAAAACCAAAAAAAAACTGAAAACAAGGACCTGAACAGACGTATTCATTAATACCTAAAACGCGGAAACGGCCCCAGTGTCCACAGATGGGTGAATGAGTAAAGAGAATGAGATACATACACACAACGAAATATTACTCAGCCTTAAAAAGGAATGAAATTCTGACACATGCCACAACATGGGTGAACCCTGAGAACATCACGCTAAGTGGAACCAGCCAATCACGGAAGGACAATACTGTAGGAGTCCACGTCCATCAGGGTCAAATGCATGGAGACAGAAAGTACAATGAATGACGGTGACTGGGGGGTGGGGGAGGGGAAAATAGGGAGTTGACACCCGTTATAAGAGCTTCAGTTTGGGAAGATGAGAGAGTTCAGGAGATGGGTGGTGGTGACAATGGCACGACAGTGTACTTCTGCCAGTGAAATGTGCATTTAAAAATGGTTAGGCTGATAAATCATGGGTGTATCTCATCACAATTAGAACATAAATTGTTTTAAACAAATCAGGCACCAGGGAACAGGCTTACTGGGTTCAAACCCAAGTTCTACAACATGCTAGCTAAATAGCCGTAAAGCTACCTCAGTTTTCTTCATCTGTAAAATGGGTATAAAAATGAAAAGACCTGCCTCCTGGGGCCACTGGGAGGAAGAGATGAGCTAATCAGTATAAAGTGGAGAGTGCCTGGTTTACAGCCTGTGCTCAGTGCGTTAACCGCGATTAGCAAGGTGTGGTGTTATCATTCCCCGTTCCACACCCTGCTGGCACTCTGACGTTTTGGAGGACACTCACGTGAAGCATATGACATGAGTCCCTGGGACTTTCGGCCTTGCGGTTTGGGTTGCTTAGGAGCAGAAGCCACTTGGGAGTCAGGAATAAAGATGATGATGTCGCATGTGGAGAAACTGAGAAATTAAACTCCATAAGGACAGAGGCCAATTCAGCAACAAATAAAATGTCCCTGCCCAGAGCCCAGGGCTGAGAGTCTTCTGCCCGCAAGTTGCTGGGTGATGCAGGCCAGGCTTTGCCCTCTCTGGGCTTCGGCAAACCCCATCCCTCGGCCCACCATGCTGTGAGTCTAAGCAGGGAGCCAGTCCATGGTCCCAGCGGGTCAGCACATCACACCCGAGCCCCTCTGGAACCCCAGGGCTGGGCTGGGGAGGCCGATGCCCCAGGTGACCCGAGCTAGAGGGTCTCGGGCACATTCAGGCCTTTCTGCTCCTCCCCAGGAGGAAGCTGGGGGAAGAACCCTCCTCCCATCACCCATGAGCCTCACCCAGGCCCCCAGCCCTGTGTCTCTAGGACCTTGGGGACAGACAACAGCACATGGTCCTGGCCTTGGACCCAACATTTTATCCTGATGCCCCACAGAGGAAAGGCCCTTAAGGGGTCGCATCATCTATCCCCTGCCTCCATTGCTCTGTCCATTTTTTCAAAGAAACACAACTCTGATGTCGCCAGGTCAACCAATAAACACGCATAGTAGTATTATTATTACATTGATAATCATAACAGCTGCCAGCAACATGCCTGGCTAAGAACACCACAAGCAGCATGTCAGTCAATCCTTACAACAGCCCTATGAGGTAGTTCTACCATCATTCCCATTGTACAGACAGGGAAACTGAGGCTGAGGACCAAACTCGCCCAGAGTCACACAAGCAGCAAGTAATGAAGCCACAGACTAGAACCCAGGCTTTCTGGTCACAGGCGCCTATCTGCTCTGTTCCACCCTCTCCCCTGATAACACGGGCATTTATTGAGCAGCTACTACATGCCCAATCCTCAGACAGTCCTTTGAAGCAGGCATCACTGTCACACCCCATTTGCAGATAAGAGAGCTGAACTGGGAGGTGACATGACTGGTCCAGAGGCAAGACTGGAACTCGGGTCAACCTCACCGGGCTCCGTTGGTCCCACCCTGCCTTCCCCCACCCCCACTGGCAGGTCCCCGGGAAGCCAGAGTCTCCACCCTTGCATGTCACAGCCCAGGCGCCTGGGCCTGGCAGCACGCCTTCCACAAGGCCCAGCCAGAGGTGGTTGTCCCATGGGCTGAGCTGGGGGTGAGCCCCAGCAAGTGGGGAGCAGGCAGGAAAAGCGCCCAAACCCGTTCCTCTACCTGCTATGGTGCTGGGCGCTGAGAGCATCTTCACGTTCTCTGCACCACAGGTGGGAGTGCCGGAGTCTGGCAGGTGGCCAGTGGGTGTCCAGACTCCACTCAGTCCCTGGGCTTCAACACCCCCGAGCAGCTCATACCTGCTAGAGGGACGGCGACATGGAAGGTTCCTCCAACAACCAGGGTCGGGGACACCCAGGAAGGGTTATGGGGAGGCAGACAGGGGTATCAAGTAGAAAGAAGCAGGAATTAGGATGCAGGAATTCTGACATCTTGTCCCCACCCAGCTCCCAGCTGGCTGAGTGACCTTGAGCAAAATACTCATCCTCTCCAAGCCTTTTGTTCCCTCTCCTAAAAGGGAAAGCTTCCAAAAGAACAGCACAAAAATCCAGACAGCCTCGTCAGGGCCGGGATCCAATGCCCGTCCCTCGGGAGGCTGCTGTCTTGCTGCACAAACAGGGAATTGCCGAATGGGGCGCAATCCTCCCCGGGGCATGTGCCCTCTCGGTGTGCCCGGCTACAGCAGGACCAAAAGCCTGGGATCGCTGGCTCAGGGTGGGGACGGGAGGGCCAGGTTGTCTGAGGCCCTAGAGACCCCCGAGATCCGTGAACTAGCTCAGCGGCCTCACCAATGCCCTCTACTTCCCGCGAGGCACGTCACAGCCACCAGGGAGGCCCGCTGAGTGGCGGAGAGTGTGGACCACCCAGGGAAACCCATCCCTGCTGCTGGACAGATAAACCACAGCTCCCTTCCCCCGCGGGTGAGTCAGCAGCAACGCTGCCAAGTGCAAAAGGGAGGCCGGGGAAACAAAACGAGAGGAGGAGGCGATGGGGAGCCCAGCTCGGCACCCTCCTGGCCGTGTCTCCTCGGTCACGTCCATTCCCTGTCTGAGGCTGGGTTTTCTCATCTGGAAAAAGCCATCAATACTGTCTGCTTGGTCGAGTCATCCTGAAGTTGCACTGTACGAAATTACCGTATTCCACCATTCTTGACCTACAAAAATGGCAGTTTCATATGTTTCAACCCAACGTGTGCATCTGTGCAGCACACACGTGAAAGCAAGGAACACGGGTCAAAACTGACCCCAGCAGCAAAACTACTGCTTTGAAGAAGCAGCAAGCAGAGTCGAGGAGGAATTTAAACCTCTCCTCTGTTCCAGCAGAAGCCTGTGTTTCCCTCATGCGTGGGACAAGCACGCAAAACGTCTTGTTG
Source organism: Varecia variegata (assembly GCA_028533085.1). Classification (NCBI taxonomy): domain Eukaryota; kingdom Metazoa; phylum Chordata; class Mammalia; order Primates; family Lemuridae; genus Varecia; species Varecia variegata. The sequence continues at coordinate 5,969 of JAQIFY010002437.1, read as the reverse complement.
CACATACTCCCAGATATAACAACCACACAACAGAACGGCTCACCTGTGGGTGGCCCATGACGATGTGTAAGACAAGGTCCCAAATACCACCGTGATACACTGACAGATACGCGTTATTTTAAGCGAAGTATTTCCGTGTGTATTAGATCAAATATAACTGCCCCATTGAACATCTTTTTAAATGCTTACAAGTTTTAGAAAAGGAACCAAAGCTGGGCATGGTGGCTCACACCTCTGTGGAGGCCGAGGCAGGAGGATCACTGGAGGCCAGGAGTTTGAGACCAGCCTGAGCAACATAGCAAGACCCCATCTCTACAAAATATATAAAAATTAGCCAGGCGTGGTGGTGAGCAGCTGCTGTCCCAGGTACTCAGGAGGCTGAGGCAGGAGGATCGCTTGAGCCCGGGAGTTTGAGGTTGCAGTGAGCTATGATGATGCCACTGCACTCTAGCCTGGGAGACAGAGCAAGAATGTCTCAAAAAAATAAATAAACAAAAATTTAAAAAAGGAACCAAAATGTGGTATATCTATCTAATAGAATATTATTCAGTTACAGAAAGAATCAAGTATTGATACTTGCTATAACATAAATGAACCATGAAAACATTCTTCTAAGTGAAAGAAGTCAGGCACAAAAGATTGTGTACCGTATGATTCCATTTATATGAAATGTTCAACACAGGCCAATCCATAGAGAAAGTAGATTAGCGGCTGCCTGGGGCTGGAGAAATTGGGGAATGCTGAGGGGGGACTGCGGATGGGTATGGGGTTTCTTTTTCAGGGTGATGAAAATGTTCTAAAATTGATCGTGGTGATAATTGCACATATCTGTGAAAATGTACTAAAACCACTGAAATGTATACTTTATCCAGGCAAATTGAATGATATGTGAGTTATATCTCAATAAAGCTGATATTGAAAAAGAGACAGGTTTGAGAAAAACGTTAACTGAAAAACAGTCCAAGTGGTACACAAATACAAAAAAAACTTCCAAACTGATACAAGAATGACTGGAGTTTGGGAAACCGAATTCACGCTTTAGTTTTATGTGGGTTCCAATCTCAGCTCCACCAGCCCCTGGCTGAATGGCTCTGGCCAGTGACTCCAGCTCTTTGGACCTCAGTTTCCTCTTCTAGAAAATGGGAACAAGAATAGTTCCTACCCCATGGAGTAACCATGAGAACTAAATGAGTTAGCACAGTGCCCGGCACATCCTAGTGGGCTGATAGACGGTAGCATTGCTACCTGTCACCTGAGGCCTGTGGAGGGGAAGAGGCCTGCGCAAGGTCACAAGGCTAGGAAAAGTGAGACTCAAAACTTGAACTTCAGTCCTCAGCTACACAGGAGCCCCACCTCCCACGCAGCCCAGAGGCCTCACCCAAACCTGCCCCACCCAGACTCAAGTCCGGCTGATAAATCTTTTCCTGAAAGGGAGCACAACCTGAAGGTCAGCCAGGGACTTGCTGAGGGCCTGCCAGGTGACAGGGCCTCCCAGAGCTGGTAAAACTCCTGCAGTACAAAGCAGCAAAGGAGGCGCAGGAGGGCAGGGGGCTGGCCGGGTCTAGCACAGCACAGAGCGATGACGGTGAAAATAAAAGAAGGTGATTTGAAAGATGTGTCTGTTTTAGATCGGGTGCTTAGGGAAGGGCTCTGGGAGGAAGTGACCTTGGTGCTGAGCCCTGTAGGAGACAGAGGAGCCATGTGAAGAGGCTGGGAGAAAGTGTTCTAGGTAGCAGGGCCAGCAAGTGCAAAGGCCCTGAGGCAGGAGCGAGCTGGGTGTGCTGGAAGAACCACAGGGGAAAGGTGAGCTGTTATTATTATTTAGCCATCACTAAATTCATCCTTATAATGATTTTTACTGGAACTCATTACTCATTCATTCGACAAATATTTATTCAGTGCCCCCGCTATGTGCCAGGCACTGTACTGGGGACATAGCAATGAGCAGAACAAAGTCTCTGCCCTCCTGGATTTTCATAGTCCCAGAGAGGGGACAGACATTAGAGAAGTAAATGCATAAATGATCGTATGACGATCTGCACTGAGAGGACAGGAATCGGGGAATCGGGAGGGCTATTGTCACCCTGGGCCACCATCCTCTCCACCTCCACGAACGCAGCCTCTTTGCGGCCCTCCAGGCTTCCACTCCTTCCCCTGACCTCAAGTCCCTTCCCTGCCCAGCAGCCAGGAGGATCTTTTGAAAACCCAAACCAGATCCTGCGGTGAAAGGCCACTGCACTAAACTAAACCCCACACTGTCCTGCACTGACCCCTGAGGCCCGAAACAGTCCTCCTATACCTTTCCCTCCTTTCTGTCACTTCCTCCCAGAGCCCTTCTCTAAGCACTCGATCTAAAACAGACACGCCTTTCACATCACCTTCATTTATTTTCAACATTGCCGCTCTTAATCATTCTCTAAAGTTCTCTGTTTTATTAATGGGCTTTGGTGCCTGCTTCTCCCTATTAGCATGTCAGGTCTATGAAGCTGCTGACCCTGCTGCATCCTCGGTGCCTGCAACAGGGCCTGGCACAGACACAAACACTGTTGGATGGGATAGACGGATGGATGGATGGATGGACGATGGATGGACGGATGGATGGATGGGATAGATGGATGGATAGACGGATGGATGGATGGATGGATGGATGGTTGGATGAATGAATGGATGGGTGGATAGATGGATGGATGGGACAGATGGATGGAGGGACGGATGGATGGATGTATGGACGAATGGACGGATGGATGGATGGATGGATGAAAGGATAGATGGATAGATGGATGGATGGATGGATGGGATAGATGGATAGATGGATGGACGGACGGATGGATGGATGGATGGATGGATGGATGGATAGATGGATGGATGGATGGATAGATGGATGGATGGATGGATGGATAGATGGAAGGAAGGAAAGGTAGGTAAGTGGATGGAAGAAAAGGCAAATGAAGTGAGGGATGAATGCACACATGGATGCATGAAGGTATGTATGTCAGTATGTATGTTTGGATGGATGAGTGGAAGGGTGGGTAGATGGATGGATGCATGGAAAAATGGTAGGGTAGAAGGATGGATAGAAGAATGGATGGAAACTGGATAGATGGTAGATATCAGAATGAATGGGTGGTTCTGGCCATGTGTTTATGAGCAACAGGGTCCTGAATTCATCTCTCATGAACAGTGTTTTCTGAGCAGGTGAAATAAGACAAAATATGTAAAACATTTAGCAAGTGTTCAGTAAACATTAACCATGTTTATAATCATCATTTTAGTTGTTGCTAACCACTGTACTATCTGTCTGAGGGATAACACTTTGGATGTGCTTGTTTGCCTGTCTATATATCTACCTACCTGTCTATTTTTGCTCATGTTCTACAATGATCCTGTATTGTTTTTGTACTAAACGCCACAAATAAACACATCAAATATAAAGAGTTATAGTTATACAGCATGACCTTGGACTTCAAAGGCTAGCCCAGGTAGAAGGGAAAACGATTTGCCAGCTGAGACCCCGGCCTGTTCCAGCTGTGTACCCTACCCCGACCTCCTCACACTAGTCACACCCTGGAACATGAAAGCCCCAAGGTTGACGATCCCCTTGGAAGCATTGCTAGGACACCCCTCCGGGCGCGGTGGCACATGAGGACTCCAGCCTGCTGGAGGAGGCACTCAGGCCACAGCCAAGCCAGCAGCACAGAGGAAACACAGGTCCCCTCTCAACTCTCTGCCTACAACACAAACTCCTTCCTCCATAATCCACCCCCCCCAAAAAAATACAGTTTCTGATGCAAATTCAGTACCACATCCTACAACGTACAGATGGATCAGCCCCAAATTTGAAAGAGACATTGGGGATGTGCCATGTTGTGGGTACAACATTCACTCTGGAGGACCCCAGGGGTACCCCCAAGATTCAGTGGTCATCCTTCAAGAGCAGCCGAAACGGAAGAAAAGGTCCCGAGGGACCACTGACAAGGGGCAACCTGGCATGGCACTGAGGTGTCACAGGCAAAGACGACAAGCAGTGGCTCTCAAGATCAGCCCCAGCAGACCCAGCGCGGCAGACGCTCCAATCCACAGATGTTGAGTTGGCGGGGGCTCCTTCTCCATAGTATTAACTACTCTGGCTGCCGCCTATTGATCACTTCCCCAGCGTTTTATCTCACACTCAAAGGTGTGCGGCCTATGGTTAAAACCACTCCCAAGCAATGTGGAATCAGACAGCTAGAGAGTAGTATTGATAACCGCAACTACAATTTATCACGAGGACTCAAGAGGTAGCGCACAGCAAGTACTTAGCACAAGGTCTGGCTCAGTCAGTATCGCTGGGGCTGATATAAATGTACTAGATGAGGAAGAAGAGGAAGAGGAGGCCCTGACTATGTGCCTCGTTGTGCTAGGAGTCTTTATATGAAGAGGCACAACCACCCTATTAGGGTAGACCTATTATTAACCCCATTTAACAGCGAAGGAAACCGAGGATGGGCCAGGTCGTGTAATTTACTCGTCCAAGGTCACAGAGCTAGTAAGGGCAGCATCACGTCCCTACGGATGTCCCCAACCCCAAACACACCACTGAAAACCAGGCTCCACTATGTACCCTGCCCTATGTCCCCCCACACCCTTTCCTGTCTCTGGCCTTCCGGGTCTCCACGGGCGTCCAGATGACTTCCTAATTTTCAGACTTTCTTGCAGGTGGCCGGCTGACCCTGTCCTTCCCCCTGGTGTTGCTGAGCTCGTCCTCCGGAAGCCACTGCTGCAGCTGGGGGTGGCGAGTGAGCTCATCTTACAGGGGCCACCTCCAGCCCGCTGGGACCGTCCAGCAGCTCTGCGTTGGCCAACACCCAGGCCTCGGCAGGGACAGGAAGCATCCAGTGATAAAGATCGGGGCTGGCTTGTGAGTATACCTAGAGCGCTTTGCAGGGGCCAAACCAGCTGGCCCAAGCTCCACTCTGAGCTGCCCCCACCTCGGGAACTAAAGAAAGTACCCCTGGGCTGTGCCTGGAGGAGGTGGTCTAGGGGGTTCTCCCCCAGCCGAATGCCTGCACCCACCAGTTGTAGATTACAGCATTCGTAGAAGGGGCTCATCTTCTCAAAACAAGAAAAAAAAAACAAGTCGCCTACGTAAAAAATGATAGCTAGTGGGAACTGCACGTTTGCCGTGTGCCAGGCACCCCTCCACGCACGGCACAGGCATTAACTCATTTAATCCCCGCAGCAACCTCATTTCACTGAGGCTCAGAGAGGGCAGGTGACCTGCCCCAAGGTCACACAGCTAAGAGGCTGCAGGGCCAGAACTTGAATCCAAACCACCTGAGAACAAAGCCCACATTTTATGCCCCAAGATACAGAGCTGACATTTCAATCAATATGTATGTATGCACAGTGTGGTTAACACATCTAAAAATCACTGCCTAAAATATTAGCACTGGTTATCTTTAGACTGTGGGATTATGAGAATTTTATCTCCTTTTTCTGTATCTATACAGTCGGCCCTTCGTATCTGAGGGTTCCGCATTCGTGGACTCCACCAACCGCGCATGGAAAATATTTTTTAAAGCAACGGATGTTTGCATCTTTACTAAACACGTGCAGACTTTTTTCCTTCTCATTATTCCCTAACCAATACAGTACAACAACTGTTTACGTAGTATTTCCATTGCATTAGGTAGCACAATACAGAGAGATGAGTTAAAGTATACAGGGAGGATTGCGTAGGTTACATGCAAATACTGTGCCATTTCCTATAAGGGACTTGAGCATCCAGGGACTTTGGTATCCACGGTGGGTGGTGGAATCCATTCTCCAAGGATACCAAGGGACAACTGTATTTCTAAATGTCCAACAATCAAAATGTATTGCTGCATAATAAGGATAAAAAAGGCATAAAAGTTATCAATTTAAAAAATGAAACCTAGGCCGGGCACGGTGGCTCACACCTATAATCCTAGCACTCTGGGAGGCCGAGG
>JAQIFY010002436.1:0-13348 GCA_028533085.1 Varecia variegata | reverse complement strand
TCCAGAGCGTAACTGACGAGCAAACACGCAGCAGATCGAGTTGTAAAGTGACACCGTGTACATCACGTCCCACCGAGTTGTTTTGTCTTTTTTTAATGAACAAAAACCGACAGGTGAGAACAGTTTTCAGTCCAGGCTGGAGAGCGCAGACTCCGCCTCCAGACAGGGCGCTCTGCACCCCTCAGCCTGTTACAGACATGCGGCACGTCTTATGTCTGATAAAGTAAAAAGTTATTAATTTTCACTGCAAGGGCAAATGGACAAACAATCATTTATGTAAATGTCTCAGGTCAGAATATGGGCAAAAACTCTCCAGTCCACCTCCCGGCCAGGTTTCCACAGGTGCCCTCAGGAAAACACAGGCTCCAGCAAAGCCTGTTTTGCTGACGCCCACTGGGAATGGTGACAGCCGATCCTCTGGAGAAAGGATGGTTCTAGAAAGCTCAGCTCTTCCCTGCCCTCCCGGGCACTCCCACCTCCCCCGTCCATCCACGCTGGGGCCCAGGTCCTCCTCTCCCGGGACTGGCCGCTCCTTCCCCCGCTCTGCTGGGCCGGGCCCACCTCTCCCTCCGTGGTTTAGTCCCTCACGGGCGTGGCCGCCTGAGACATGGACACGGAGGGGAATTCCCGGGAACCACCATACCCGCAAGTGTGTCTGTGGACCCCCGAGGGTGCGTGTCTGGGGGTCTTTCCGCCTGGCCGGGCCAGTGTCCCCAGGAACGGGCACAGGTGTGTGGCAGCCACAGGTCAGGGGGCGCCCACTGCCCGCTGCAAACTCCCCCAGTTCCCAGCTGTCCTGGGAGGGCCCTGCCCCACCCTCAGCGTGGCTGCTGCCGCTCAAGCCAGGGCCTCCCCCTGCAAGCCCCCGACTCGGGCAGGGAGAGGGGACCCTACCACTCCGCGGGGCTCTGGGACAGGCTCCGGATCCCAGCCCCACCCCGCTCTGGGAGCCCGCCTGTCTCAAATCCCGCCCCGCAGGGCCCTGCCCGGCCCGGCCTCCTCCCCGCCCTCCCCTGCAGGCCCAGCAGCTCCCCCCTGTGGCTTCTGTGCCTCGGCCAAGGTTCTGGGGGGCTGCTGAGGGTCCGAACACGAGTACCCGGGCTCAGCCTGCCCCGTGTGTCAGAACGTCCCAGCGCTCATCTATGCCATTTTCGCCCGCAGGTGAGGTGAGTAGACTGGGCATTCGCAGGAGTCTGTGTTTAGGGCCACACCTGCTTTTCTGCTCTGTTATAGGACTTGAGGGGTATGAGCCACCTACAGAAACAAGTGGCTAGAAAGCTGGGCGTTTGCTCCCTAAAGACTTGGTTGTGTAAAGACCACTCAGGATCTCCACTCTGATGCTCTGAGCTCCTGCGGGCTGGGGGTGGTGCGGGGACAGCAGACCCTGCAGTGACAGAGCAGCAGCACGTGACACGGAGTCCAGCCCTCAAGTCAGTGCAGCGACCTCCTGTGAGGAACACGCCTCGTCACTGTCTAACACGCTCGACAAACCTTGTCACTGAGGCGCACAGCAGGGAGAGCCCACCTGGCATGATCCGGATCCGTGTAGGGGACCGTCCTGATGCACTGGCCCACGTAGTTCACAGGGAAGGGCAGCAGGAAGTGCGTCTTCATCTGGCAGGGCGTGAAGGTGGGGTCCTGGAGACAGCGCCTGGGTCAGGGGGCTGCACTGCCAGGACGGCCCGGGGCTCTGCCCACTTCAAAATTCACACGAAATATTCCAATCTGGACATGCTGCCTTTTAAATTTATTATTCCATTAAAAACATTTCATTCTATGTCACTTATATCGCAGCTGATTCTACGAGAGCTTGTTAAATTGCCATGAGCTGCGACGAACCAAGGCAAACTGCGCCGTTACAAAGCTGTGAGAGGCGCAAGATGGGTCACAAGCTGCGTCCACGTGAAGCTGAACCGCGGAGACCGCCCAGAGCAGCAACGTCCTCCTGGGCAGGAGCAAGACTCACCCACGAACAGGGGCTCACTCAGCGCTGTCTCAGAGGCTCAGGGTGGCCGAGACAAGGTCACACCACGAGCTCACAGCTCTGAGGACACGCCAGCCCCAGGAATGGCTCCGAGGAACACGCACAGCCAGACACGGCTGCGAGGGGGTCACATGACTTACCGTGATCAGCTTTCTGACGATCTGGGAGCCACAGACGTGTGCATTTCCGTCAGAGTCGTTGTATGCAGGTTTCTGAAAATAAAACATTTTCCAGAGAAATGAGAAAAATGCAAAACTCACGTGAGATGGGTAAGAAGATACACGTTTTATATAATCCACAGAACTAGTAAAAAGTGTTAGGGAGATGTGTTTACATGTTCTAATAACAAGTGTTTTAATTTGTTAAATGCTTTAAAAAAGACATTTTAATGGATTTTCAGAGAGTTATGGAAAAGAAGTCTTTGTACATCACAAATAAAATTTTATCTTAAGCTTTTTTCCTTCTTCTGCAATTTCTAGTTATAAAACTGCTTCCGCACGAGAGGCCACGTGCAACGCCCGGGCCTGGTCAGAGGGTCCGGGCAGCAGGCGGCCCCTGCACGTGGGTGCCGCTCCCAGGCCGGCAGGGAGACCGAGCCGTGACAGGATGAGGGACACGTGCGTGTCAGAAACAACCCTCTGCCAACCCCCAAACTGTCGCCTCTCCCCTGAGAGGTACGGCTTCCCTGGTGGCACTGCGGATTAGATTAAAACTCACTTTACTAACTAATCGAGTTCACCAGATTAGTGATCACGGACATAATTGATCTAGAGAAAAATCCATGAACTAACGAGTCACGGTGCAAAGGATCTGACAACCCCGTGTCCTCCTAAGCCTCACACCGGCACACACAGATGGGCTCAGACCATGCTTGTGTCCATCCTCACGGCACCGTGTCCCTGCCGGGAGTCTGCCCGCCACGAGGCGTGCGCAAGAGTCAGTGAACACGGGGGGTTCGAATCCACTTCCCCACTGGGCCGGCTGCTCATCTTCCCGAACCATCCTCCCACCGTACGGCAGGGTACTGACACCTGCTCACGGGTCGCCCACGACCTCGGGTCGGTTAACGTGCAAAATGAGGGCTGGCCATGGCACCGCCTGCCGGCCTCTGCGTTACCTCGACGACGTGGGGGTGCGCGGGCTCCAGCTCCTTCCGGCTGCGGCCCAGGCTGCGGAGGAAGTTCTCCACCTCCCGCTGCGCCGGTGCCAGCTGCTGTGGGGCAGCGTTCACTGAGCACCTGTTGCAGAGGAAATTACTACTGTTACAAAAACCTGTTTGATAGATAACACAAAAAATTAAATACTACATGGTTTCTGTATAAAATAACACACAAAAACATTAAAAAGAAACAACAGGCGCCAAATGTGGACACGACACAGCCGTCTTCCTTCTCTACAAGCTTTCGAGTCATCGCGGCACCCACACGCCAGGGCGCCCGGCCAACAGCAGCCCCGGGACGCACAGACAGCGCCGCCCTGACCCTCGCTCCTTCCTCGGGGGCGGCAGGAGTGAGGAGAACATCAGGACCTGCCAACAAGGCCCTCACACTTGCGGTATCAGAGAACAAGAAACTTTCAGAATTACTGTTTGGAAGAGAAGTCAACACTCTGAAAATGTGAACTGGTTGCTAACACAGAAAATTTTCTTATCAAGTGCCCAGAAGTTATCATGCTCTCAAAATTACATAAAAATAGAACTTCTAAATTCTACAGAATCACAAATACTACCCTACGAAATTCACCTGGACTCTGTAATATATGACAGAGTGTATATTTTTTTCCCTTTGGCCCTAAATCCTAAATTTGTTGGCTGAATTAGCAGCAGGTACCATTAAGGTAAGTGTGTGTAACTGCAACTTCAAGTGAAAATATCTCGAACTACACTTAACGAAACGGAATGAGCCGTGGGATCTGTGTTGAGACAGACACCGGGAACCCACCTCATGTTGTCACAGCGCAGCAGGTGCTCCTGGATACGCGGGAGCTTTCTCAGGACGGGCGAGACGTCGGCCATTTCCGCAACCCCCTTCATCAGCCTCACCTGGACAGAGGGACCAGGGACAGGGACCACGATGGGCCTCCCACTGGAGACCAAACACCCTCAGCCTCGGAGCCCTGCTGGAGCAGGGGCGCAGTGCCCGGCTTGGGGGACGGGGCTGGGGCTGGGCTTACAAAGACGAAAGTGAGTTAAAAAAAAAAATGTCCCCATGAAGTGTGGTCGACTAGAAAGTTAGCTTTTTGGAGACAGAAATAACTTATTCCCAGAGAACATTAGCCACTCTGCAAGATCCGGCTAAGCCGGAACAGCACAGGTACCTCACCACGTCCCACCTGGTCCATGCCGCCGAAGGTCTCCTGCAAGGCCCCCGCCGGCGTGAGGGTCCTGGCCGCTCTGATGGACGCGTAGAGGTGCCCGGAGTCGGGGACCCCGTTTGAGAGCTCCTGAGCAGCCATCTTGACCAGGACCCGGAAGTGCTCCTCTTCCTCAAAGCGTGGGCTGCGGACAGCGAACAGAACAGGCTACTGAACACCCAGCATGTCCCCTTCTATTAACATGACTATCACAGGAAATTTATTAAGTGTAAGTTTTCTGACATTTCGACAACCTCAGAAATTTCACTAGGAAGACCAGGCTGGGGAATCAACAACACAAGTACAATCTACTTTAGAACACGTCAGACTAAAAATCTCCATAACACCCCAGGAATTAATGTCATTTGCATAAAGTTACTTGTTAAATATTTCAGTCCACAGATGCATCATGTCTGGCAGGTTTCGATCCAGGCAGAGAGATGAAAAGAGCACACCCTAAATCATGGAAGGAAAAAAAAACACAAAAGAAGAAATTGCAGCATAATTTTAAAAAAAGACACTGGAGAAACAAACTTTACAGCACAGGTGTGCTCTAGAAAAAAGGCCACCTGCTCGTACGTGTCCAGCTGGGAGTCGTCCGGGAGCACGTGGGGGGCCGCGGTCATGCCCCCCGTCTTCAGCTCCAGCTGCTGAGCCTGCTCTCTGTAGCCGAGGGAGCCGCAGCCCATCCTGACACGGCAGAGAGGTCCCTCAGTGACCAGGGCGATCTCTGCCACATCATGTTAAACATCACGCGTCTTGAATTACAAGTTGTTTAAATTAAATAACCACAGCTTTAAAATCTTTCTTTTCGCAGTTTGCAGGTTATAAGGTGCGATGACACTGGCATTAGCCCTCCAGAGTGTTCAGGCGCCTTCTCCCCCAGCTGGGACCAGGCTCTCTCGCTCGGGGACCCACTGACAGAGTCCAGGCCACCTGAACCCGGGCAGCCAGGGTCTGCGCGAAAAATAAAATTCTAAAACGCAGGTGTCAGTCCTGAGCTTCGGGTGTCCTGTGAGTGTCCCTCACCCCGCTCTCGCACAAGACTCCAACACGAACTTCATCTGCTCAAGTATCTGGTGGTCTCGGGGGAAATCTGAACACTAAGCCTTTCTCGTTTCTAAGAGGAGCACGAGTCCGCTCAGCACCGGGGCAGCTTTCTACAGGGAGCGGACACCCCGTCTCCGCAGGGAGCGGACGCCCCGTCTCTGCAGACACCCCATCTCTGCAGGGAGCAGACGCCCCGTCTCCGCCCCGTCTCTGCAGGGAGCGGACGGCCCCGTCCCCATGAAGGAGGCCAGCGGGCTCGGGAGGCGGACAGGGCCCCCAGCTCCTGCGTGGTCTTATTCCCACTGTGCTCCTGGAACAGGAAGGGAAGCCCACAGCCCTGTCCACGGCTTGTCCTGTCACCCTCAGCACGGACACAGGGCAGAGGGACAGGGACACACGGCTGTGTGTGCACCTGTGTGTCCCCAAATCTACCCGCAGACACCTGTGTGCGGGGCACGGTGGTGACCACACAGCACGGCTGGCTCAGAGGGGGCAGGGCGGGTGTTCAAGACAGCCCAGCCACCTTCCCAGGTAGCTACCTTTCTGACCAACAGCCATCCGTGTCCAAATCTTACCAGGTCAGCATCACTGAGACAGATCATCTGTATTCCCTATACTCTAGGTCCAGAAGTATTGTAATGTGATATAGTAGGAAAACATAATCTTCACCGAAAAGTTCTAAACCAATACATCATATAACTTTTACTCATGCACTGTAAGTTTGAAAAAACAATTCACTAAAAGGTAATTACCATTAGTGCATTAAAACAATATAGACGCACATACAGAAAGTGCATATTAGTAAATACAGAGATGTGTGAACTAGCAAGCACGTGTGTGTCTGCCGTACTTGGTGAGGACGCTGCAGAAGAGAGGCACGTAGGGCCTCAGCTCCTCGGGAAGCGTGTTCAGGCTGGAGAAGGCCCGGAAGTAGACCACGCCGTTGGTGGGCTGCGCACAGCACTGCACAGGGGTGTCTCCGGCTGGAAAAGCAAGAGCAATTTGATGGCTCTTACCGTTCTCGGTACAACGTTAACCGCTGTCATATTTAAGAAATAATGCTAGTGCTTTTCCAGGATGGAGGATTCAAACTTGTGTTAGCAAAAAAATATTATTCACTTGCTATAGATTACATAAATTTCCCTATTGTACCTTCATTATGATAAAAAACTGAAACAGTCTTCATTCCTAAAGCAACGCTCGCTGTCTGAAGAATGAGAAAGGAAGATGAAGGCCTGCTCCTCCAGTTTCCTAACAGGGCAGGGGCGCCCCGCTCTTTCCACCCCACCCAGCGCCACCCCAGAGATGCCGGCCCCACCGTCTCACCCACCCAAACCGCTCCCTTCCCCCAGGCCCTGCCCCCTCGGGCCCTACACTCGCCGCCTGAGGGCCCCACCGCAGCCCAGGTGGCCCCAGGTGCCTGCGGGTCCCCTCCAGGCCAGGGCAGGCGTGGGGTGTTCCATCCCACACAGCCCGACTGCGCACGGCGCCCCGAACCAGAAGAGGACCCTGAGCACGTCCTGACAGTGGATCCACCTTCACTCACCCTTCTAACGGACACTTAAGGAAAGTCACCGGTAAACAGAAACTGTGGGGCATTAAAAGACCAGTGGATGTTAATCCTGATACCCAGAAGAAAGGTTTCACTTGCGCACACACACACACACACACACACACAGATACACACACGTGCACACAAATAAATCAGACGTGGTAAACACAAGCCCTGCTAAAACACGACAGGGAGGTAGAGATGCTGCCCAGGAAACAGACGCCCTGACAGTCTAAAACCAGACCCTCCATGGCCAGGCTGACACACCGGCTGTCACCGGGTCCATAAACCCAGCCAGGCCCCCTGCGGAGCCCAAGCTCAACCCCTGCAGGGAAACATCTCTCCGGCCACCACCCGGCGGCACAGTGAACAGGGGGTGACAGGACGAGACACCAGGCCCAGTCAGGGCCTAAGAGCGGCCTCAGCGCCCCTCCCACCCTGCGGAACCCACGACGCCCACACCTGCCCACACCTGTCCACACCCGCCCACACCGGCAGGTGCTTCCTGTCCGCCAGGCTGCCTGGGGCTGCAGAGAGGACACAGCGCTCCCAGGGTGCCGATGTTGGCAAGGCTGCGCTCACACAGCCACGCACAGCCCAAACCCTCGTCTGATCCCACCGCTGCAACTGACAAGGACCCATCCATCCACGTGTGACAGGGACACGGACGCGGGCCACCGTCACTGAGTGTCAGGAAACGTCCAAGACCGAGGGGAGCAGGACTGAACGAATGGGGACACTCAGGTGTTCTACACGAGGCATCTAAAACGTGACTGTGCTTCTCCTGTGGACACTGGTAGCTAATGCCACTGAGGAACCGAGCGCCCGGGAAGAGGACAGTGACCTGCCAGGACGACGTGCAGCTCCGTGACGGGCGTGGTGGGCTCGATGTCCGAAACTTTCAAGGCTGGCAGGCAGGAGGCGTCCTGGGGCTTGCTCTGCTCAGCGCGTAACTCCAGACCTAGAGAGCCAGGACAGCAACAGTCAGGGCCACAACCGAAGGGTTTCAGCACCTTCTCTGTGTGCTGTCACCCGCGTTCACGGCTGGCCGTCCCTCGCCATGCACAGCACCTCAGCAGCGCAGTTTCTGTGGCGTCCGCGTGCCCAGCGGCGGGGTCTGGACGCGCCTGACAGACACGCAGAGGTGGCCCGTGACCAACGCTCGACTTCAGTCATCTCAGCAAAGCGTTTCGCTGGCGCCGTGGCTGTGTAGTCCCCCCCACCCTTGAAATGTCATGCTAGACAGATGACATTGTTTTTAAGAGTTTTCAAACCATTTCTTGCTGGACTGAAATTTAATGACTTTGACCCTTATTTTGCATTTTCACGTATTTTAGCTGCACTCTTATGTAGTCACATAAATCTCACACCTTACAGCAATGCTAAAAAGCCACATTTCTGTTCAACCAATGAGAGGGGGCAGCCCCCTCGCAGGGGACCAGGCACCAACCAGTCTGCAGGGAGAGAACCACGCGGCCGGGCAGGATTCTAAGGACAGACCTGGATGGCACACGCGGGAAAAGGCTTCACAGTTTAACACCGTCAGGCAAGCACACAAACGCACAAGGGGACGCTGTTCTGAGTCACTATTTTAATTCACGATCAGGCCAGCGCGTGTTCCTGGTGTCTGTGAGCTGACCTTAAAAGGAAGACCAGAAACTTCCCTGATCTTCCACACCCACTTCTGACGCTCACCGAGTGCGCAAGACCCACTTAGACGAGGACTCTGGGCACCGAGGGCCTCTCGGGTGCCACCACCCTGCCCACGGGCACTGCCGGCTGTCAGAGCAGAGGGCCTGCCCTGCGCTGTGGCCCCACAGGCCTGGGAGGGGGGTCACCCCACAAGCACCTCTGCTCCCCGAGGCATCAGCGCAACCTACCAGCCGGTCGAGGCTCCCTTACCGGGTCCTGACCTGCCAACCAACCTGCCCCGCAGTCCAGGCCCCTCCAGGACACCCCACGCCGCTCTGCTCCTCTTTGAGCACAGTCAGAATAAAGAATACCTGGCGTTTTTTCTGTTTTCTTTCACCAAGTCACAAGGTCCCTGATGGCAGGGCTCTACCCTAAGGTACTTAATGTGTTATAGAGAAGTCAAAAACCTGAGGATTAAAGTTTTTCATAAACAAACAAGTTCCCATTCACCTTTTCACTGATGTTCGCCAGGCGGCTGGCCTTTAATTCACAGTGATTCCTAACAGTGTCGTCCGCGCTTTAGGACTTACTGACTTGAAACCGCCACTACCTGCACTCGCACTGTCCGACCGGAATCTGCACAGTAAAAACACACTTTGTGACATGAGCACCACCCAGGGACCCGCTGGTTTGGATCATGGAATACGCCATTTCCTTAAAACAAAGTGCACCCCCCAGGCCAGGCCGCAAATATGTGATAACTGAGGCACATACTTCTGTTGCTTGTGCACGGGATTATCCTGCGTATTACAGATTAAAGACCGCAGCCTGCCAACAGCTGTGTGTCTACACAAGAACTCAGCTACAAAGAACAGGTACCAGGTTTACCAGGACATGGAACCTCAACCGCAGCATGGTCACACGGAATCACTCTCCACCTGGAGTCCATTCCACCCCCGAGGAGCCCGATGATGCCTCACGTGGTCCAGCCTGACCCGGCCTGGGTGGTGAGGGTGTATGGGAGCGTGTTGTGTAGGCACATGGTTAGCACAACACCGATTTCCTAAGTGGCTGCTCCATTTTGCTTTTCCATTAGCAACGTACAAGTCCCACAGGCCTCACATGATGGAGGTGGCACCGGCACCATGTCTAAAAATGTCAGCCGACCTGGTAGGTGACTACATGTAACTGCAGTTGTGATGTGCACTTTTCTAATAGATAATAATGCACGTCCCACGCAAATAACGATCTATGTGCTTATTTGCCATCAGTGCATCTTCTTAGATGATGGCCCTGTCTGACTCGCTGGCCCGGGCCTTAACTGGTTGTGTTTTCTCCCTGCTGAGCTGCTCAAGTGTCCAACAGGGACTGGAGACAGACGTTTTCTCCCAGAGGCCGACGCCCTTGCCGGGAGCTCACCCCCCACCCCAGCTGGGCCGGCCTGCACCTTCATCATGCGTAGGTTTCCAACTGCCTTTTGAGTTTTCTCTATTCTTCCCCAAAATCATCCTGAACATCACCACCGTTACACCGTACATGACCTCTTCATCCTCACGACTTGACAGTGAAGCACCTGAGCTGCCCCTCCCCCGCCCTGCCTGGCAGAACTCTCCCCGTCTCTCCCGTGCAACTGACAAACCCTCCACCCACCTACACGTCACCCATGAGCAGGGTGCACCGTCCGCCTGTGTCTGGCCCAGCCTGACCCCAGAGGGCTCCGTGGCTGGCACCCCGCACCCCTCGCCGAGACGTGCCTCTTCTGAACATGCAGCTCACGCCATCCATGCTGCTCCCTGGGTGATTCCATGTGCCCTGTGACGTGACCTAAATCTTACTGGCATGTCGTGGCACCTGGTACATAGGGTCAGACCTCGTGGCTGAACCCACCGCATCAAACGCGGAACTCCATAGGTGCCCAGTAAATGCCTGTGGGTTGAAAGGAAACTTGCCTCCCACTACAAACCCACTAGGAAGTTCACTGGGTCTGGGCGATGGTTAGAAGTTACTAAGCACAAAATTAAACACCTGACCTTTTTCGTAGATCAGCTGCTTGTCTTCCGGGGAGAGAGAATCGACCATTTGCCTTAGCTTTTCTGCTTCCATCTGTGCTTGTTTCTCGTGATACTTGTCGTCCGGTTTCATGGACAAAGTCAGCTTATGCTGGTTATTCTGCAGCCACAGCAACAGAAACGCCAGGTCAAAACAAGGTTTTCCTAAAACTGAACGTGCTGACCCAGCCTCTGCTGGGGTGTCTCGGTCCTGTTGTTCCATTTACCCACTTTAAAAGCAATGCTGGTAACAGAACTGTTTTGCAGATGAAAGTATTAATATATAAGCCAAATAAAAGCCTTACAACCATACCTGCTATGTTGTTAAGTATATGATTTTATATGCTATTAGAATTATCATTATTAATGATCACTATGTCTCAACCATAAATGTATCAACAGTCAACATTTTCATTACACTTTGGGTATAAGAAGGTTTGCACTTCTTAATACTATAAATCTTTGATTTTAGTCTACATTGAAGATAACACAGACTTCTAACTTAACTTTTACCTAGTGTTCCTTACACTATTAATTTCTGAAGGGCTGGAACTAAATTTTCCATTGAATACTTTGTAAATTATTAGGACTAGACAGAAATTGATTTTATATAGAAATAAATGATAGGTGATTTAATGTGCTTCTCTTATTTATTTCAATTATCAAAAACACGCACATACAAAATGCTCACTTGTAATACTACAAAGAGAGGTGAGAGAATTGGAATACGACTGAAATTTTATGTAAAATAACTTACAACTTGAGAAAATGTAGGTCAAATGTCCAAAGCAGACAACAATCTCACCTACCACAGTAACGCCTTTTAAAAAGTTCTACCACATTAATGAGTATCGAGGAAGGAACATACAACCATGCACAAATGTCTAAAAAAATCTAGGAAAACCAATGAATGACACCAAAAGAATTCTATCATAAAAATAACCAGAGTATTCCTTACATGTAGGTGACTGATCTCACAGCTTACACTATTCTTCTATTAATAAAATATTAATAGAAAAGTATATGAAGTTGTTTTGTTCATATATTCATATATCAAAATGCACACAATCACACAAAAACCAACTACCAACTTGCATTAGAATCTAAAAAACAGAATTTAAGTCAATGTAAGCATTTAAATTTTTAATTAGAAAGTAAGAAATTATGTCAACCATCTATTAACAGAAATTGACTTATGTACATAGATTACACTCCTAATATTTTTTTCATCATTATAAAATTCAACTCCAAAATTACAGAAATTCTCCAACTTGCTTACCTTAAAATATTGTTTTACTTTTTCTTGCAAAAATCTGGGATTGTCCTTCAGGCGTTGCCTGAATTTAACCAGGAGGTCTCCCAGCTGCAGGAGCTCCACGGGGTCTCCGTCGTGACTCCAGCAGGACGCTATGTACTGGGACGAGAGGTTTCGAGTTCACACTACCGCACCACACACAGCCTATTGCCCCAGGAAACACCCGTAATTTTATTAAGATCCTGGCTTCTATATTTAAAAACACCACAGATGACTGTTTATAACAAAAATTAAGTCATTCGTTGGTTGGAGAAAAAAACCCAAACTCATTAAAGCCCTATTTTGTTCTAACAAAATAAAAAGCACAGGTTTTAATTATTTTTAGAAAATATTATTACCAACAAATTACCAGTTATCACAAATCCCTGCCCACTTAAAACATACTGTGTAAATCTGTTTCACGTAAAAGAATAAGATATCAAAAAGCCAATTAAGCTATCAATAGTAAAAAACCAGAAAGTATATTATAAAACTAACCAAAAAGTGAATTTGCATGCGATCCAAAACAATGTAACTTTCAAGGTTCACATGAAAAGCACCATCAACATCCATCTGTATTTTTAGTGCTGTCAAGAACCACTAACTACAGGCCGGGCGCGGTGGCTCACGCCTGTAATCCTAGCACTCTGGGAGGTCAAGGTGGGAGGATCATTTGAGTTCAGGAGTTTGAGACCAGCCTGAGCAAGAGCGAGACCTCGTCTCTACTAAAAATAGAAAGAAATTATCTGGCCAACTAAAACATATATATATATAGAAAAAATTAGCCGGGCATGGTGGCACATGCCTGTAGTCCCAGCTACTCGGGAGGCTGAGGCAGGAGGATCGCTCGAGCCCAGGAGTTGGAGGTTGCTGTGAGCTAGGCTGACGCCATGGCACTCACTCTAGCCCGGGCAACAGAGTGAGACTCTGTCTCAAAAAATAAATACATAAATAAATAAGTAAGTAAATCAATAAAATAAATAAGAACCACTAAGTACAGGTGGAAAAGCCAAAACCAAAGCAGAACCCCAGTGGCTGAGGAGTCACATACTGATGTCAGGGTGAGTCCAAAGCTGGGGGACTGGTGCTTCATTTGTATTTCCAGTTTATGAAGTAAAGCTTCAATTCGATCATCTTCAAATCCTTTCCTGTAGAACACAAAGAACTAAGACACTGAAAAGAAATAAGTTTTAGAAAAAGAAGGTAGCAAAGATAATTAACCAACTAAATATGAACTAAGAAGCATCTTAGCTGCAGGCTCCGGGCCCTGCGCCAAGCGTGCCTGAGCAGCAGGGCAGGCCGAGCTTACTCAACGACTTCGTCCACGGTGCTGTCTACGAGGCTCCTCACTGTCTCGACGTCTTGCTCCGCGATGCCCTGCAGGCCCACACTGAAGTAGGCCTCTCTGGTGTAGCCGTTGTATCTGGAACACAGAG
>JAQIFY010002435.1:0-13348 GCA_028533085.1 Varecia variegata | reverse complement strand
TTTCAGGCCATCATTCCTGCTCCTGATTGGTCTCATTTGAAGCCATCATTTTCCTATCTTTGGTGTACCATGACCTGGGCAGTTTGGGCTCTGGGCCTTATCTTGTTTACACAAAACATGGGTGTTGTACTCAGGAATTTCTGTGTTGGGGTAGCAAGCAGGAGCAAGCAGGTTTACAGAAGCAAAATGGCAGATTAAAACAGAATGGCAGGTTAATGATTTTTGGCATGACATTCATACTATAACAACCTAGTCAAAGATGAAGGTTTACAACCCTATAAGATGAGCTACTCCTTCCATCAAAAAGATATCCAGTAATCTCTTTTGCCCAATTCAAAAACTACCCTCAATTTTTTCCTACAGTAGTTGGTTCAGCTTTACTGCTAATAAGTTGCATATATTCTAGATGCAATGAAATGCTGAGCAAGCATTTTCTCCAGTTCTGGGTTTCACAATCACCAGAATTAAATATCTAAGTCCTTAAATCACATCAGGATTTTGCTTTAGCTCAGGGCTTTATGAGAGTGGTATTTTGCCTCTGCATTTAAAATGTAGTTTTTGACAAGAGATCATCTTCATTTTTAAACATACTTAAAATAATACCTGTGTTGTAGGCAATTAATTAATTTAATCATTTATCATTAAAATATTTATAGATGCCACTGTATCTGATTTTCTCGGAAATAAACTATGGCCAAAGGCCAAATACAAGCTGACAAAAAACAAAAAGAAAAAATATTTGGATGATAAACATGAAACAAAAATATATACAAAAATCTGCTGTTATTTGTCAAAAGATATTCCTAAAAAGGGCACCATTAGGACTTAATACAATTATGAAAAGAACATGTCAAAGATTTTACTTAACCCATTAGTTAATGAGGGAATCAGTAAGATGCTACAAGGGTCAAAGATATATAAGCAGGAAGCTACAATGAATTTGCATATAATGTAAAACTGGCTCCTTCCATGTGATGTGATGGGGAACAGGGAGAAGGCTCAATTGTATTTTTACAGACAAAATTTATGTGTATGTCTATGGACGATAATCCTTCGCTTGCTTTCAATTTTCTACAATCTACAGAGGGGTAAAAGAACTAAAAGAAGGTGAAAGGCACAGAGACCTGTAGAATCAAATAATCCTAGAGATCATGTTTACACAATGCCTAGTTTTACACTGAAGACATCCAGTAATCATGGTTGATTTTAAAGTCCAATTTTTTTCCTTACACCTAACTATTACTTCTGTTTCTATTTCCTACATCACTGAAGGTCAAAAGGAAAAGCTGACATGTTAATATTAATTTTTAATTTTTAAGAAGTACTACATTTGAAATGCTAATAATAGATTAACTTCAGATAAATGTATGTTTGGAAAGGAAATAAATCAAGCACAGAGTTATTTTAATAATTAACGAGCTTTGTAAAATCATCAACTAAAATGTTAACTTTATAAAAAAAAAACTTCTATTAATCTAGTGTTTATTATGATATATATGACACCTAACGTAGTTTTGATCATGGCCTAATTTTAAACATCAGTGCAATGTTAATTTAATAGGCTTTGTGAAGCTAATCTCATTTTTAATCCATTTATTGGTGTTTATCTTTGACACATTACCAGGTGAAAGAAAACACAGAATAAATCCAGTGATTTTAAATACGTTAACATTTAAATTTACCATCAAAGACAATTCATTATGTTATCAAATTATTTCACAGGGTTAACTTCATGGTTAATACTAAGAATCACAGAATAAATAATGTGGCTATGAATGTAAATATATGAACAATGGTGTACTTATATATAAAGTATACCTCCAATTCTTTCCTGAGCATTTTCTTACTCAATACTAAATAACAATTTTTATAAGAAGGTATAATTATACATATAATCATAATGTGTTCAATCAGAGAAAACATGAACATATGTCAAAGATTTTAACTCATTAATTAATGAAAAACCAATAAGATGTTACAGTCAGCTCAAAGGAGAATTCAAAGTATTAATACCACGCACACAGGCAGATAAGGATAAGGAATGCTGAGATGAATTTACAGACAGATATGAAATGGCTCCAATTGTATCCCAGCAGGCACAAGTCATTTGCAATTCTATTGACAAAAATCATTTTGCATTACTGTCAGTTCTCTGCAGTTTACAGAGTTGTAAAATAGCTCAGACAGTGAAAGCAGAGTTTACCTGAATGGGTACACTGGACAGGACACTCAGTGATTTTTCCCCCATTTCAAATCGTGTTGTACCCCACAAATATGTTCAATTACTATGTGTCAATTTAAAAAAAAACCTTTCACAATCATTCTTGACACAATTTTATCAACTCATTTCCTTGATTCTTTTAAAGTATTTTTGCTATTTTCAGTGAAACAGTAAATTTTGCATTGGAAGATTGGATTAAACTGTGTTTTTTATCGCATTGGTAAAGACTTTTAACATATGTATTTGGTAATTAAATTTGAGGTACTACTTTAAGCACATTATCAGAATTTTTTGTTACAGTGACTCTTTAGAAAGAGTAATATCTTCCTTCATGTGTTATTGTCATAGTAAATGACATCCTTTCATTAAAGAAAGGAGGTTAATTTTTTTCTCAGTGACGTATCAGCATGTAAATACTGGTCTTTTGTGATGCATTCAGTGATCTGAATTGAATTGTTTTCAAGTGTTTACAAAGTTGGTAATTTAGAGTTGTCTTTGATTCTATTCCCTCTAGGTGCTGGCTTAAACGATGGGCAGTGGCATTCTGTGTCCTTATCTGCTAAGTGGGGCCACGTGAGTGTGGCAGTGGATGGTGACACAGCTGTTCAGCCCCTGATGGCTGTGCTGATTGATTCAGGTGACACCTATTATTTTGGAGGTAAGTGACTGGCTACTGAACTATAATACACTGACAGTGGAACCATTTTTATCTCTATTGCTTTGCATCCTGCGTCTCTAGTCATATTTCAACCAAGTTAATGCTAAGAAATGATTTATCTCTTCCTACGAAATGAATACTTTTGAGTTTGTAAAGAACATACAATGTTCAATGAATTGTTCTTTCCAAGAAAAAAATAAGTTCTCTGCAGAAAGTCTACTTGCTTTTTAAATAACCTTATATTTTCACTTAACATTAAATGAAAATTTATTTTAGCTACACATAGTAAACGAGAAACAAGTAAAACCTTTCAAACATCAAATATTATATCATAATCAAATCTCTACAACAGATAAATAAATTTATACTTCTAACAGCTTATAAAAACAAAACAGATCATACTGTCCAAAGTCATTGGCTTACATAAACTATTACTTATGATGTATATTTAAGTTATACATCTCAGTCCATACTATTGAATCATTATTACCCACCTTAGTTTACAGATACATAGATAAATAGATATTTTTTAAAATGGGAACGGAGTAATAGAATGTAAAAAACTGACTATGAAGAATTTTCCAAACATTGACAATAATAAACAAATATTAATTAATAGAAGACAAGCATATGAAATGAATCCATAGTGTAACTGGTGTCACATTGGTGCAAAGTACTGAATGTTTGTGTTTCCCCCAAGTTCATGTGAAAATCTTAACCCCCTGAGGTGACAGTATCAGGAGGGTTTGGAGGGTAATTAAGTCATAAGTGTGGAGCTCTCATGAACGGAAGTAGTGCCCTCATAAAAGAGGCCCAACAGAACTCCCTTGCCACTCCTGCCATGTGAGGTCACAACAAGAAGACCACGGCCAGGAAGCTGGCCCTTACCAGACACCACATCTCCTGGTGCCTTGATCTTGGACCTGCCAGCCTCCAGAACTGTGGGAAGTACATGTTTGCTCTTTAAGCCACTCAGTCCATGATATTTTGTTGTAGCAGCCCAAACTAAGACAACTGATATAGCTAAAAAAATGGAAACAAGTGAATTTTTTGATCGGAAAGGAAATTTGGCTTTTTTATTAAAGGAAGCACCCAAAACAATAACAAATCCCTGCCATCAATCCTAGAATGCTTCTGTGAGACATTTTGTTAGTCCAAAGATTAGGCTTACACCTGGAAATCACAGTTAGGAGAAATAGTCATATGAGGAAACATGTCACATCAGGTCATAGACACTTGTACTTTAAAGTATTCTGTTATCATTCCATATCACCACATATAGGATAAGAAAACTCATTCTTGAGTAAGAAAGTTTTCAACTAAGTAGGAAATGCCATGACGAATATAGATGCAGACAGTCACTTTTCACTATTCGCTTTGTAAATACCTAAACACTCAAGTGTCACCCCAGTAATTCAATGATGTGTAATTCTTACTGGAAAGCTAAATATATCCCTCCTTTCCTATAGTGATTAAAAATTCTATGTAAACAGAAATATAGATCTAACAGAAATGCAGTT
The DNA here is from genome assembly GCA_028533085.1 of Varecia variegata. Classification (NCBI taxonomy): domain Eukaryota; kingdom Metazoa; phylum Chordata; class Mammalia; order Primates; family Lemuridae; genus Varecia; species Varecia variegata. The sequence goes on along the minus strand of JAQIFY010002435.1, from coordinate 8,949 downwards.
CCATATATTGCATCTGCCTCATTAGTATTTGCTGTGTCTCACATGGAATATGTACATTTCCAAGTATACAACCACACATATTCAAAGACTTCGCTGAGCTATCCTTTGTCACATAGCATACATTTATATTGTTAAAGTAAATTAAAATGGCCTGAAGAATCCCTGAGCAGACAAAGCCAGTTAGGCCTCCTAAATGACCTTAACCTTTGCTTGATTTACAAACATGAGCAAAATTAACTGGGATTATTTCTTGTAAATGTCTATATTCAAGAAAAATCAAACTTTAGGCTAACCAATCAGAAGCCACTAACTTATATAACTAGGGGCTTTCCAGAAGGATAGACCAAATAAGGCAACTGTATAACTGTAACCAATCAAATCAAATATATATATATAATTTTTTTTGCTTTACTTCCGTGTGTACCCTATAGAAACCTTTCCCTGCCGATCCCTTGAAGGAGCCCCCAAACAACTTCCTGTTTGAAGCTGCCCAATTCTTGCATCATTGTTAGATGAAATAAACTCTTTAAATTTTATTTTGCCTCAATTTATCTTTTAATAATATGTACATTTATATCTCTAGTCAGATGCTTTCTTTCCTCTAGGCAGATACAAACTACACTTGGAGAGCTTAAGATTTTTAAGATTGCAATAAGTAAATGTCTTAATTTATCTTGAATGGATGATAATATAAGGAGTCCTCAAAAAAATGCAGCTATGCATGCCAAGCTTTTCAAAAGAGCACAGTTAGCTTTGGGAATAATAATATGCCAAGGTTGTTAGTGATCTGAGACATGCCACGTGCGGATGATGTTGAATTAAGGGTTTCCAAGTAAAAGGACCAAGATACCCCTTGTGTCTGCTCTAAATCAATACAAATAATTATCTCTAATAAAATTTTGTCAAACCAAGCACAAAAGAACAGCAAACAGAACAGGGATGTTCATTATTAGGTTGATAACTAAAATCCATATGACAGAAACAGATGATGGAGTTTGATCCACACTGTTTTGTTTTCACAATGACTAGCCCAGATGGAATAGGTCAAAGAGATAAACAATAGAAAATGTGAAAAATGTACTCTTTGAGAATGTATATTCATTTACATTCCCATTTCCTTCAGAAAATACTTCATGCTTCCTTCTCTAAAGACAAAGGTATGAAAGCAAAAAGCATTTCATGAAGGAATGGGTAATATTTTGTAGTAGGCAGAATGACACCCAAAGATGCTCTAATCCCTGGAAACTGTGAATATGTTACATGGCATAACGGATTTTGCGGATGTAATTAAGGTTACAGACCTTAAAATAGGGAAGTTATCCAGAATTATCCAGATGGGTCCAGTGTAATCACATGAGCATTTCAGAAATTTGGCTCTGGTTTGAGGCGTGGCAGAGGGGAAGTCAGAGAGATAGAAGCAGCAGGACGTCTCTGGGTACTGTTGCTGGTGTGGAAAGTGGGCTGGACATGGTGAGGAGGAGCTGACAGGCCCCAGCTGACTGCCAGTAAGAAACTGGAACCTCCTGCAGCCACAAGGACCTGAATTCTGCCCACCCCTGAATGTGCTTGGAAGGGCATTCTGCCTCCATTTCAGAGCCCAGACTGGCCAACACCCTGATTTTGTCTTTGTAAGACTCTAAGTAAACAGTCCAGCCCACACACGCTCATAAAGTGAGAGATAATAAATGGATGTTTGTAGTAATTTGTTATAGCAACAATGAAAAACGGATACACATTCCTACCTCCATCTGAATCTTCATTTATATACATTCCATTCAGTTCAAAACACGTGGACAATGTCCAAAGGGAAAAGCTTTTCTCAAACACACCTGAGAATATGCTGAGAAATATATGCATAAGAGCAAGGAGGCTCAACAGAAAGTCAAAATGCCAGAAACAATTTCTGGTTTTTGGAGGGCAGGGCTGTGTGAGTGTGTGTGTGCGTGTGTTCGGATTATATGTGGCATCAGAGCTAAAGTAACGTACGTGATCAGGAACCAGTAGGAGACACAGTGACAGAAATGGCGAGGCTGGGCCATGATCATGTGAACGTACACACCCTGTGGATTCCCAAGTCCCCTTTGATCCAAAAGCATGAGCAGTGCTGTCACCTGTTAGACACAGACACACAGCAACTGCAACCCAAACATGCCTGTGCACAGGTAAACTTGTACTTGTTTCAGGGATGATGCTATGGATTGAGTTGCTTCCCCCGCAAATTCATATGTACCTCAGAATGTGACCCTATTTGGAGATGGGGTTTTTGCAGAGGTGATCAAGTTAAAATGAGGTCATTAAGGTGGCCCAGTCCAGGAAGACTGGTGTCCTTATAGAAAGGGGAGACGTGGACACAGAGACAGACACACGGGGTGAAGACATTGGGAACACACGGAGATAACCACGTGAGGTGGAGGATTGGAGTGTCACATCTACAAGGCCAGAGTGGCTCGCTGGCTCCCCCCTGACCCCAGCTTGCTGCTGTGTGAAGGAACTCGGGAGCTTTCCCTGGGGGTCTGAGCCTGACTGAGGCCCTACCACTCTGCTGCTGCTCTGCCGTGAATGCCTTGATTTTTTTTTATTTTTAAATATTTCATTGACAAAAATTATATATATTCAAGATATACAATGTGATGATTTTGTATAGGTATAATTGTGTACTGACTATTATAGTCATATTAATTAGTACATCTGTCACACCACACATAGTCACCATTTGTGTGTTGGGGGGGTAGGGACATTCAAAATTTAATCTCTTACCAAATTTAAGTCAATAATACATATTATTAATTATAGTCACGATGCTGGCTCCCTTTATTTTTAATGGGCATGTTGAGAAGGATTGTGAATTATGGACTGAAATGAACATCTCCTGGATAGGCTTAAATAAAATATCACATTTGGGGTAACATTTACAGAGCTTCTCTTCATCACCTTGCTCTACAGAATTGTCACAAAGCTAAATAATTGTTGTTACCTTTTCTTCTGCTTTATGTGCTGGTTTTATTGCACCATACGGGTGTTCCCCAGAGTACTGGCTCCTCTAGACTGTCTTATTGATTTCCCACTGCCCAAAAGAAAGGCCCATGTTTTGCCCAAAGTGACTAATAGTCTAACTCAATCGGTTATTGCAACTTCTTTTTATTGCCAAGTGATAATGCAGTGAAACAGTTTCCCGGGTTAGGGAGCACATCAGGCTTTCAGGGACAGTAACAAACAGAGTATTTGCCAGCTCAGTGACTGAGGACAGCCAGGAGACGCTGCGGCCTAGGAGAGGTAGCTTGGAGGGGGCAGGTTACGGAAGGGTGTGATAAATCTTCCCTGGGATGCTCACCAGGCAAGTCTTTGGTCACTAGAAATGTCATTTAACTCTGTCAATAATAAGGTATATTTGCTAACCGAAGTCTGAGTTGCTTCCTGATAGTATAAGCATAGTTTTGCATATTACTAGTTTCTTTGTAGAATCATTTTGAAATTATAATGGAAATAGCATATGGCTGGAAAATTCATCCCTAATATTGGCTGTCAGCACACAAATTATGAATCCCATTGTCTAAAAATTGACCATCCCTCAGAAAAACCCTTCCACAGAGCAACTGTGAAAGCAGAAAATGTCAATCTTCAAAGTTCTGATTGTTTTCCTTCTTCATATTCTGAGGTGTGCATGTCTGCCCAAAGTGGTTTCAAGACATTTGCTACACTTGATAGATTTTATAACAATCCTAAGGAACAAATTATTTTAAAAACAAATAAGGCAATATATCCAAGACCTATCATTTCAAAAGTAAAAGATTTATGAAACTCCAAGAGGGGTAAGAAGGAAAATATCATTCAAATTTTTAAATAATACCAAATAAAATGGACTATAGGAAGATATTAGCCAAATTATGAATATCATATCACCATTTGACCATATGGTTTAACATTCTACATGTGAGATTTAAGAATGCTCAGTTATTCAAGAGCACATTTCCATAAATTTTATACATGCTAATGTTATGAATGGTTGAGTTATTTTTATTCATATAATAATTTTATTCATTTTTACTGTGAAATAGGTCATATATGTATATTTAGAATACTATTACTAATTTTTTCTCAAAAAATGTATATATTCTATTACATGAATATACCATATTTTATCAGTTTTATTGTCCCATTTTGCTATTCATAGACAATTTTATTTTTTACTTTTATTTTTGCTGTTATAAAATTTACTCTTATAAATATTCTCAAAAATGTCTAGTTTTCCAGTGAAATTTTTTGCATTTTTCTTATGTGTGCCTATTTAACTGAATTCACCCATTTGTACAGTAAACTTTGGGAAACACCAGATCTAACCACCATTTTTAGTAGCATAAGCTGGTTGTTAAGTTGGACTGATACACATGAACCTGAAATAGATCATTTCTTCACACAGAAACTGCCTTTGGTTCAGCTAATATTCATGATTTTAATATATTAAAGATCACACGATCCAAATTCTTCTTGAATACTGTGCAGTGCATTGAAAGAGACATAATAAGTCTCTTTTCTATTTTCTTGGCAAATTTACTTCTTGGGATATTTTTGTTAATATGGTTTCCTATGAAACATAGCATCACTAAAAATCTAATAAGTGAAACAAAAAGTTTAACATTACTCCTGTAATACAGTTTTATTGACAAGTTTGTTTTATCGTATGTTTCTTCCTTTTCCACTCTCATTTTATATTCTCCCAGAGAAAAGAGCTTTGATGAATAAAGTACACTATTTTCTCCCTAACCAGCTTACAAATTCAGAATAGCCTAAATATATACAGCTGCAGACACTAATTTCATTCCTACAGTAAAATATCAACCATTGATTGACACTAACCTACTCATCTGTATATTTTAAATCAGTGTAAGAGCAATCCTTTTCAGAGAAGAATGTGGACTGTTTTTTAAATAAATAAATAATAGACCAAGTTAGAAAAACAAATGAAGAAAAATACTCCATCAATTTCCTAATGCCAGATAAATGGAATATGTTATCTGTACCAAAGAAAACTTGAGAGAAAGACCTAGAACAAATCATTGGTGGACATGGATTTCCAGATCTCACTAAATTTATTATAGTAGAAAATTTAATTCACAGATGCAGACTTCTCTTCTGGACTGTTATCTGTTCAATTTGTTTTTTTCTTTTCCTAGTCTGAGACATCATCTTTTTGAAGTGTTCTTCAATCAGCACTCTTCACTTACAAGGTTGTGCATATATCTTGCATTGTTTGCATTCCTGTCTGAAATTGAGGATGACTGAATGTCAAATTATTTTACGTTTACTTTATGGAATCTTTCTGCTGTTCAATACCACAGCAGCATGATGGTATTGATGTTGGGAATACAAAATTAACTGTTATCTGGACAATCCCCATGTCCTCCTCGTGGGAAACCTTGCCAGACGGGGAACTTGTAGTAATGCAGTGCTGAACTCTGTAGTGAAGCCGACCCTCATAGTTCCCTTCTGGTTGCAATGACATGAAGTGACAGTTTTCTTGTCATCCTCAGTTGCTTACACAAATGAAACAAACCTGGGTCGAAATTTTCTTGGTTCTTAGTATCTTTATTTGTTCAATTTCATAGCTAAAAACATGAAGTACTTTATGATTAGAACTTGGTGTAAAAGTTTCATAACTTTTTCTTGGGTTTATTTTAGTTTTTTTCCTAACAGAGAGTTACTAAATTCATTTTATTTAGGAATAACCTATGGTATTCAGGAAATACCATATGGTAAAAGAAATATTGGAACTGTGGATATTGCTATAATTCATTGCTCAAAAATATTTATTGAATTAATATATTCTTAGTTCTTATCCTACTGGGCTTAATCACCTTAATGTTTAGGGCATGCGATGAAGTGGAATTACACAAAGTATATTTTCTATCCCATCCTTCAGAGGGTTCTGTACCATTTAAACTTATGTTTCTTTCTTAAACATAACAATATAAAACATTTCAGCATTCAAGCTTTTAAAAAATATGGCATTAAATATTCCACTTCCAAGTCTCTGTAAGGTTATGTATAAGGTTTCAATAAGCTAAAAAAAAACTCTTAAATATGTTGGAGGCTTTTATTTTAGAAGTATAAAATAGAAAGTATTAAAATATTAAAGAGATAAAACTTCAGCTATTTAAATAGAAATCTAAACACAACATTTAATTTTTATGGGAATTTTTAGTGAGGAAATCAGAGTATAGGCATTAAGAGGGTACTTCATTGATTCCATTAAGAAGAATCTTCATTGCCTACACTTTTGAAATTGTACTAGTGTTTAACAACATAAGGTCAAAGAGAGATCGATGAAAAACATGTAAGTACAATGGGTAAATTCTATACTTCTTTTTTCATTTAATTAAAAAACCCAGAACAGTATAGAGAACTCAAGCCCCAAGTGATAAATATTGATGTATTGTAATCATCTTTTAATACCTAATATTTAAATGATTGGAAAAATAAAGTAAGAAATTATATCACAAGTTTGAAAGAAAGAATGTGGAATAAACATAAACAAGTTTCTTTTTAAAAATAAGGCAAAAAATAAAATTTTCAAAAACAATCATGTCATAATATACAATTAAGTTAACTATTAATTCAATTTATGATGTCTTTGGCATTAAGCCATTATGAAATGAGGTACCTCTTTCATGTGTGTATACTAAAATTAAGTATTTACTTAAGCGGTAGACAAACCATAGTTCATGGCTTGTTATTATATAGGCCCAAGCAAAAAATCATTTCATATTTTTAAAGGATTGTAAAAAATAAAAAAAGAAGAATATGCAACAGAGACCATTTGAGACCCACAAAACCTAAAATATTTACTACTTGACCTTTTACAGAAAACTTGTAGACATCTGATGTAGACAGATGACTTGTAATTTTATTTTGTATTAATATGACTCTCCAAACAACTGTCTTTAAATAAAAAGGCATTTTACAATTATTGTGCTCTTTTTCTTTTCCTTACTCATTTTGCAAACTTTGAATCCAAGTTCCATTATTAGGTTATATACTGTAGCTCATAGAGGGTGGTAGCAAGTTCAAGTCTCCACTTTTTTATTAATGTAGGCTTGCACTGATGTGGAGGTAATATTGCTTAATTTAGGTCAAAGTCATGCCCTCGCCTATAATTCATATAAAAGTATTGCCCTTCTGAAAAGCCCATAAAGGCAAACAAGGTTGTAAGCATTGCCATTTGTTATTATAGAGGCCAAGGCCTTGGCCCTCTGAAGGTTTGCTGAAAAATCAACTGGTTAAATACAGATTAATTGGCAAAAAGGCATATAAATTTATTTCATGTATACAAGGAAGCCTTCAGAATGAAGACCCAAAGATACAGGGGAGTTTGTCCATTTTTATGTTTAGGTTCAACAAAGTGTGGACAGCCATGTAGAAATATGACTGGACAAAAAGGGTGCGATCTCATCCTGATAGACTAAGGAAACCCAGCAAGGCCTGTCCGTCTAGATTCTTCTTGGCCTCTCTGAGCATGCTTCCTTCCTTTTGGGTGTTGGGCAGAGCCTCTTTGCAGGGTCAAAGAAGGTAGGTCAGATAATTTCTTCTGCCCAGTTTTTACACGGAAAGGCAGAGAGAAAGTTAGAGTAATGTTTTTAGGCTTTCTGGTTGGCTTAGGGGACAAGGAGTTCTGGTTTCTACCTGCCTAGGGGAAGAGGGATTCTAGTGTCTATGGTTAGCGTCAGGGCAGAATGGAACTGGGAGACAGGAGGGCAGGGGAAAGTCAGAGGAAAACTTTTGCTTCTGAGGCCTTCATTTTGGGCTATTGTTTTCTTATCCTCAACATAATTTAGGTGAAATTAGTTAATGGTTGTGATGAGATGAAATAATCAAATGTCTATTTTATTTCTTTCTATTTCTAGAACATTCTAAACTGCTCATTTTTTTATCATTATGTACCATAACAGTGTGGTGGGTCCTGTTACTGTTACCGAGCAATCAATGGGCTCACTGCCCGATGCACATAGAACCAATACCATGGCACCAGGTTTTGAGAAAAGAAAAGCTTTACTGGGAATCCACTAGAAAGGACACAGGAGAAAACGCTCAAAGCTGTCTCCCTGAGCTGGCGGCTGCGTGGGGATTTGTAAGTGTAGGGTAATGAGGTGTGATCGCACTGGGTCCTGCCACAGAGTGATGCCAGGGCTTGATCTGACTGGCTCCTGGATCCTGCCATGTGGTCTCCAGTTCTTAATTCAGTCACTGCTCCTCAGACCAAGCACTTAGGTTCCGCCCGTGGTTGCTTACTTGGTTCATCTGAGCATGCTCAGGTGACCTGGGGGCCCACAGCAAGCGAAAAACAACTCAAGACTTTGTTACAGACAAGTTGAGCCAGATTGGTCTGGTGCAGTTATACTACTTTTTGGGTTGTTAAGTTGTTAGCATTAGAATTTAGTCTTTGGTGATATATTTCACTAAAGCACATAATACAAAAAAAATTATTACTAGAAAAGAAAATCTACGTATTTCCATCTAATCAGTATGGAAAAAAATATGTTTTTAAATATTCCCAAATGCACACACATCACAACAGATAAAAACACCTACAGCGTAGATAATTAACATGTTTTCGGTAAGTGGGAGTACCCAACTACATTTTTTAAGTAGTATTTGTCACACTTCACAAATCCAGTATTTCCTAAATATGTGCTGTGATTTCGGTTATTTTAATTTAACCTCCATTTTAATTTCTTTCCCTTATGCTACATGACATTAAAATGCATTATCATTTTTTAGATGAGATTTAAAAACTAATCCCGTTAAAAATGGACACCTGCACCCGAATGTTTATAGCAGCACAATTCACAATTGCAAAGATGTGGAAACAACCCAAATGCCCATCAATACATGAGTGGATAATTAAAATGTGGTATATGTACACCATGGAGTATTACTCAGCTATAAGAAATAACG
>JAQIFY010002434.1:0-13349 GCA_028533085.1 Varecia variegata | reverse complement strand
ATTACATAAAACAAAGTGCACTAAAAATGAACAATGTTAGAAACAAACTGAAATTTGGTGTATCTTAAATCTCCGGGTGATTAGATAGTAAGCTGAAGCGCGGGTTTACAAATTTCATATTAATACAAATGCAACTCTCTTCTGTGATGAAAATGCACTTAGTAGCCTAATTCTTTTTGCTTTAGCAGATAGGGTGTCCAATACAACTGAAACAACCTGATAACAAGTTGTTTTTTTGTTTTTTTTTTCAATAAAAAGGAATGCTCTGGTTTCTTTTCTGGCTCCCACTTTGGTGGGAGCCAGAAGATGGCATTTGCTCTATAAATAGACTTCTCTGATTTGAGACACAAATCCACCAGGATTCTTACGGTGGAAGGAGGCACCACCCCTCAGATCACAAGGCCCTTAGCGAGAAGCTGTCAAACCAGCCTGTGACGTGTGGCGTGGGCCAGCACCTCGAAGACGCATGGTGGCTGTGCACGTGAAAGTTGAAGATGACAAATTATCTTTTTCACTACCCATACATACTTCCCACCCACCCACCCTCTCAATATAGATATAGTACCAATTTTAGCTTAAAATATCAATATTTATGACTATCAATATTTATGACTATATAAATACGCACAGCCAAGCCACAAGGTATATTATTATTACATGTTCTTTCTTATACAACCTTTAATTTTTCTTGGAATAATTGCCTATTTCTTGTTTGCTAGAGTTTCTAGGTATTAATCACTACCTCTACAATTGAAATATTAACCCCTAATTCTCCAACATACTCTAACACAACAGATAATCTATCAGTTTTGTTTTTTAATTTTCCTGCAGACATTCCTCCTGGAGCCTTCTGTCCTGCTACTTTAATTTAAACTGGTTGCTTTCTAGCTCTCCTGCACAAACTGTTGTCCTGGGATTACTCTATATCACCATTCTAAGAATTCTCTTTACCTCTTTCCTGTTTTGCACCCCTTGTTTCTAGATCTCATAATTTCACCTTCCTAAATTTATTCCTCCCCTGCTTTTTTTTTGAGACAGGGTCTTTTTTGTTGCCCAGGCTATAGTGCAGTGGCATCATTATAGCTCACTGCAACCTCAAACTCCTAGGCTCAAGCAATCCTCTTGCCTAAGCCTCCTGAGTAGCTGGGGCTACCGCTGAGTAGCTGGGGCTACTATGGTTGGTCTTTTTTTTTTTTTGGTAGAAATAGGGTCTTGCTATATTGCTCAGGATCACCCCTGGCCTCAGGTGATCCTCCTGCCTTGGCCTCCAAAAGTGCTAGGATTATAGGCATGAGCCACTGTACTCAGCCTATTTCCATTTTTTGATGAAACACATCTTCCAGTAGTTTCATGAGAAAGGCTGTATGGAACTTGAGAAGTCTTACCCATCTAAAAATCTTTATCCTCACAGTTGATTGATAGTTTTGTTTTAGTACAGAATTCTAGGTTGAAAATAATTTTCCCATAGAATTTGGAAACCACTGCTGTATTGTCTTTTGGATTCCAGTTTTGCTGTTGAGAAGGCTGATGGCATTCTAGTTCCTCTGTTCTCTCCTTCTGGAACTCTAATTTTTTAGATCTTATACTCCTGGACTAGGCCTCTAATTTCCTTATATTTTTTTCTCCTATTTTCTACCTCTTTGTCTTTCCTGGGCAATTAACTTATCTTTCAGCCTGTCAATTGAATTTTTTCTTTCTGCTATTATAATTTTTAGTTTCTAAGAACTTTTTCTTGTTCTTTTTTTATAGCAGGCTATTCTTATTTCATGAATCCACTATCTTCTCTTTTTTCCCTAAGGACATTAATGATAGTTTTCTTAAAGTTTTCTTCTGCTCTCTTTAATGTCACTGCTTCTTCTGTTTGTTTTGTTTTGGCTTCTGGTTATCATATTAGAGACTTCCCCCAAATTTCTGGTGATCCTTGAATATGTCCATTCCTATTTGGAGTGAGGTACTAAAAATCTGGTTATCTGAATGGATGGAGCTTGTTTATATTGAGCTCCACTGTAAAATGAGCGGAAACCTGGTCATTTCATTGTGTGACCACCAAATGTCAGATCTATAGGAACTTTCTCTGGGCTCATTTCAGTTTCTCCAGAAAATATTTCAGACTCCTGCCTGGGGGTGGGTTTCCATTTGGCAGCCAGCATTCTGAGAGCTAAGGAAGGGAAGGGAACTGGATTGGGAGTGTCAATATTTAGCATATAGACATTGACTTAATCTTGTTTTCACGAGGGCATCTCACCTCTGCTCCAGTTTAACTTTTCCAGTCTTCTACTGGGATGACAAAGGGTAGTTACCTTGAAGTTTGAAGTGGGGGAGAAGATCTGGGGATCTAACTGCTCCTTATAAAGACTTTCAACAAATCCTCTTGTTTTTAGCTTCCCTCTCACCCCCAATTTCTGAGTATGTGACACCTCTAATTTTTGAACACTTTTAGACCTTTGTGACACAAATATAGCTTTCCTTCCTGCAAGTAGTTATCAGCATTTTCTGCTAAATCAGTTCTTACTTATTCATCTGATGTCTGCCTTCTAAAATTTGGTTGACATCTATCATTTGCTGTTATTTCCTTTCTTGTTCCCTTTTCCTGTTGCCTTTATATCTTTTCCCCCTCTTTATTGTAATTTTAGTGTGTTCTATAGAGAGAGCAAATAAACACATGTATTTGACCTGATATTTTCTACCAGTAGTCTTTAACTATTTACATGTCCATTTTCTTTACAACTAGACTGAACTCCTTAACAATAAACTATAATCTCCTTATCCTTTTAGTACTAGCACCTAGAATATTACCTGGCACAGAGGACACATTCAACAAAAACTGTTGAATGAATGAATAAATGAATGAATGAGTTCTCTGTATACCTTTCATCTAGTATAGTGCTTTGAACATTGAAAGCACTAGATAGATACATAAATTCCAAAAGGAAAGCTTTATGGTTGATATTTTGTATTTAACATTGATATATGGTTATCAGAAAGACTTGTTTACATGCTAAGTATATTTTACATAGCTACAGTATTTAGGATGTATACTACAAACTTAATGTAGTCATGTTAGCCAGGTAATTACTAAAAATGAATTCTGACTCCATTGTTTGAAAAGTCTCAATCTTAGTGTCCTTTTAAAAATAAACTTTCTTTTTGTTTTGGCCCTATCCTGCCTTGCTTTTTGATCTTTTAATAGAAGAAGAAAAGTCTAGGAATACATCAATCACAAATTAAAAGACTATAAAAAAGCCACTGGCTAACTTGAGAACAAGCTTATGCACAGAGATGACAGGATTACAGAGCACATGTATGGAACTTTTCCATCCTCAATACACTAAAATAACAAAATGTCCATGGCAGTGAAAGTTTTCATATTACCTTAGAGTCAATATTCAGAATAATTATAAAATATTAATTTTTTAGGATCTGCTTTTGAAAATGCTCTCAAGTATATGAAAATATAGTTGACAACATATCAAAATAAAGATATCTTATGAAATAAACTTGGCCATAAAGCAAATTTCTCTACCACAAACCATATCGGCTTATGATTCTAGATAAGCTGGTTTCCTCCTTTCTTTTCAAACACAATTATTATTATTACTTCAGTGCTCAAACTGCCTAAAATGCCTTCTTCCTTCCCTTCTATTCAAATTTGCCCATCTTTCAAGGTCTATCCCAAGCCTCTTCTTCAATGAAAACTTCCACATGACCTCTCCTTTTCCTGATGTTCTATAACACTCCTTTGAACTACACAGTTTGACACCTGATTACACTCTACAGTATCCTATCCCTAATTGTCTTCCTAACTAGATTATAAGCATATTGGTGGCTTGGCCACAGCCTTCTTTTCTCTACCTCATCATTCCTAGTATCACTTTGGGCACACAATGAATGCTCAAACAAAACTTTCTTTTTTTAGGCCAGGTGCAGTGGCTCATGCCTGTAATCCTAGCACTTTGGGACACTGAGGCAGGAAGAATGCTTGAGGCTAGGAGTTCGGTACCAGCCTGAGCAAAAGCAAGACTCTATCTCTATAACAAAATGGAAAAATTAGCTAGGTATGGTGGCGCAAGTCTGTAGCCCCAGCTACTTGGGAGGTTGAGGCAGGAGGATCACTTTAGCCCAGGAGTCTGAGGTTACAGTAAGCTATGATGACTCTACTGCACTCCAGCCAGGGTGAAGAGAGAGACCATGTCTCAAAAAAAACAAAACAAAACAAAAACAAAAAACCTTTCTATTCTTCAAAATAAAAATAGCTTTATTTTTATTATGATTATAAAAATATTACATGCTCATTAAAAAAAAGCTTAACTAAAGGGGACACGAGTTATCAAAATCTGTGGGACACAGATAAAGCAGTCCTTAGAGGAAAATTCATAGCCATAAATGCCTACATCTAAAAGACAGAAAGATTACAAATCAACAATCTAATGAATCAACTCAAAGAACTGGAAAAGGAAGAATAAACCAACCCCAAACCCAGCAGAAGAAAAGATCAGATCAGAACTAAATGAAATTGACAAAAAAAAAAAAGAATTAAATGGAAGATTAATGAAACAAAAAGTTGGTTCTTTGAAAAGATAAACAAAATTGACACAGCTCTCACTAGATTAACCAGGAGTAAAAAAGAATGAACTCGAATAAGCTCAATCAGTAATGAATAAGGAAAAATTACAACTGATAACACAGAAATACAAAATATCATCTCTGAATACTATAAAAAAATCTCTATGCACATAAACTTGAAAATGTGGAGGAAATGGACAAATTCTTAGAAACACACAGCCTTCCCAGGCTCAATCAGGAAGAAGTAGAATTCCTGAACAGACCAATATCAAGTACCAAAATTGAAGCAGTAATAAAAAATTTCCAAAAAAAAAGTCCTGGACCAGATGGTTTCATACCCAAATTCTACCAGACCTACAAAGAACTGGTGCCTATCCTGCAGAAATTATTCCGTAACATTGAGAAAGAAGGAATCCTCCCCAACATGTTTTACAAAGCCAACGTTACCCTGATACCAAAGCCAGGAAAGGACTCAACAAAAAAAAGAAAACTACACACCAATATCCCTTATGAATATAGATGCAAAAATTCTCAATAAAATCCTAGCAAATCAAATTCAGCTGCTCATCAAAAAAATAATCCATCAAGACCAAGCGGGCTTCATCCCAGAGATGCAGGGATGGTTCAACATACGCGAATCTATAAATGTAATTCCCCACATAAACAGAAGTAAAAACAAAGACCATATGATCCTTTCAATAGACACAGAAAAAGCATTCGACAAAATTCAGCACCCTTTTATTACAAGAACGCTTTACAAAAGAGGCATAGATGGGACTTACCTTAAAATGATAAAAGCCATATACGACAAACCCACAGTCAACAACATACTGAATGGGGAAAAACTGAATGAATTCCCACTTAGACTTGAACCAGATAAGTTGCCCTCTATCACAACTTCTATTCAACATAGTGGCGGAAGTCCTAGCCAGAGCAATCAGACAAGAGAAGGAAATCAAGGGCATCCAAATGGGGGCAGAAGAGGACAAACTATCACTGTTTGCAGACAACATGATCTTATATCTAGAAAACCCCAAAGATTCTTCCAAGAGACTACTGGAATTGATAAATAAGTTCAGCAAAGTCGCAGGTTACAAAATCAATGTACAAAAATCAGTAGCATTCATATACGCCAACAACAGTCAAACTGAGAACCAAATCAAAGACTCAATATCTTTCACAATAGCAATAAAGAAAACAAAATATCTAGGAATATATTTAACTAAGGAGGTGAAAGACCAGACAGGGAGAACTACGAAACACTGAGGAAGGAAATAGGAAAAGATGTCAATAGATGGAAAACCATGCCATGCTCATGGATCAGCAGAATCAACATTAAACATTAAAATGTCTAGACTACCCAAAGTGATCTACAGATTCAATGCAATCCCTATTAAAATATCAACCTCATTTTTCACAGCTCTAGAAAAGATAATTCTATGCTTTGTATGGAAACAGAGAAGACTCTGTATAGCTAAAGCAACCTGAAGCAAAAAAGAACAAATTGAGAGGCATAAATTTACCAGACTTCAAGCTATACTACAAGGCTATAGTAACCAAAACTGCATGGTATTGGCATAAGTACAGAGACATAGACCAATGGAACAGGACTGAGAACACAGATATAAAACCAGCCTCATACAGCCATCTGATCTTTGACAAAGCAGACAAAAACATACACTGGGGAAAAGAATCCCTATTCAATAAATAGTGCTGGGAAAATTGGATAGCCACATGTAGAAGACTGAAACAGGATTTTCACCTCTCACCTCTCACAAAAATCAACTCACAATGGATAACATGCCTAAGAGTTAAACCTAAGGTATGAAACCATAAGAATTCTAGAAGAAAATGTTAGAAAAACTCTTATAAACATCAGCCTAGGTGTCTACAGCCATACTACCCTGAACGTGCCAGATCTCATCTGATCTTGGAAGCTAAGCAGGGTTGGGCCTGGTTAGTACTTAGATAGGAGACATTGGCCTAGGCAAAGAATTCATGAAGAAGACTCCAAAGCAATCACAGCATCAACAAAAATAAATAAATGGGACCTGATCAAATTAAAAATCTTCTGCATAGCCAAAGAAACTACCACTAGAGTGAATATACAACTTACAGAGTGGGAGAAAATATCTGCATGCTATATATCCGATAAAGGGCTGATAACTAGAATCTATATAGAGCTCAGGAAAATCAGTAAGAAAAAATAAAAGAACCCATTAGAAAGTGGGCAAAGGACATGAACAGAAACTTTTTGAAAGAAGATACATCAATGGCCAAGAAACATGAAAAAATGTTCAGCATCTCTAATCATCAGGGAAATGCAAATCAAAACACAAACCACAATGAAATATCACTTAACTCCACCAAGAATGGCTTTTATCAAAAAGTCCCAAAACAACAAATATTGGCATGTATACAGAGAGATAGGACCACTCTTACACTGCTGGTTGGACTGCAAACTAGTACAACCTCTATGGAAAGTAGTATGGAGATACCTCAAAGAACTAAAAGTAGAACTATCATTTGATCCAGCAATCCCACTACTGGGTATATACCCGAAGGAAAAAAAGACATTCTATAATAAAGACATCTGTACCCAAATGTTTACAGCAGCACAATTTACAACTGCAAAGATGTGGAAACACCCCAAGTGCCCATCAATACATGAGTAGGTTAACAAAATGTGGTATATGTATACCATGGAGTACTACCTCAGCCATAAAGAAAAATGATGAACTACCTACTGTATTATCCTGGATGGAGCTGGAGCTGATTCTTCTCAGAGAAGTACCACAAGAATAGAAAAACAAACACTACATGTACTCACCATTAAATTGGTACTAATTGAGCAATACTTATGTGCACATATGAGAAGAAGTAACATTCATAGGGTGTCAGGCAGGTGGGAGGGGGAGAGGGGATATGGGTAAATCCACGCCTAATGGATGCCCTGTGTACTGTTGGGGGGATGGGCACGCTTGTCAGATGGTGCAAAGCCAATTTATGTAATCAAAGCATGTGTACCCCCATAATACTCCGAAATAAAAAATAAAAATAAATAAAAAAGAAAAAATAAATAAAATACTTCTATTCTGCCGTTTAAATTTTGTTACAATAAATGTTTTATTACTAAAATGTAGGGAATTTTATAAGACATACCTATGAGTCCACCATGCAGATGTACCAAACCTTGCCCTTTTGCCATTTTTGTCGTATCCTACTTTGTTATTGTTTTGGTTTGGTTTGGTTTTATAAGAAAAAAACTATACAAAAAAAACCTTAAACAATTTTAAAAAGTATGATGAAAAAAAGTCCCAACACTAATAAGAGAATACCATTAATAACATTTCAGTATTCCTCTTTCCAAACATTTTTGTATGTATATGAACATATAAAAACATAAAGATACATAATTTTATATAAATGGTATTATACCATCATGCTGTTCTTGCAATAATAAATATAGATGCTTGGTGTCTACCTAGAATTTTAACACATATTTGCCCATCATTGTATCCTGAATTTAATTTTATTTCAAAAGTAGAAATGTACTTCAAGGAATTATTGGGCAATTAGCATGACAAATAAGGTTCTGAACACTGGAATTATATATTTTTCAGACTACTAATTCTTTGGTCATCAGACCCACTGTAATTATGACATGGTTAAATTCATTTATTTGTTCACATATTTTAAAAGATATTAGTCACCTGGTAAACATTTTTATGGACTACTCATTAATCCTTGTATGTTTTTTTTTTTTTTTTTTTTTTGAGACAGGGTCTCATTCTGTTGCCGGGACTAGAGTGCCGTGGCGTCAGCCTAGCTCACAGCAACCTCAAACTCCTGGGCTCAACTGATCCTTCTGCCTCAGCCTCCCAAGTAGCTGGGACTACCGGCATGCGCCACCATGCCTGGCTAATTTTTTCTATATATTTTTAGTTGTCCAGATAATTTCTTTCTATTTTTAGTAGAGATGGGGTCTCGCTCTTGCTCAGGCTGGTCTCGAACTCCTGAGCTCAAACGATCCGCCCACCTCGGCCTCCCAAAGTGCTAGGATTACAGGCGTGAGCCACCGTGCCGGGCCTAATCCTTGTATGTTTTGTTATACATCTTTCCTGAGGTTTCAATCAGCTAATACATCCTCACATTCCTCATGTAAGTGACAAAGGTGATGATAATTACTTTCCTGTATCAGTTTCATCTCACTTGGACAGCTTCTCCTTTAAATGATGGTGGTGATGGTAGAGCCTACTTTGTATAATTTGTTCATGTAAAATCCATCATATTGCACTTTTGAGAAATAGTAACTTAAAGCTCTAAAGGTCCTTTTTGGTCCTGTGTATCTAGAAATACAGCTTGCTACTCACTAAAGTTCCTTCTTGTCCATCTCCATGCCAAATGAGAATTTCCAGAACTGTTTTTTAAATCAGGGCAAGGGGAAAAGAACAGGGCAGGGAATCCTTGGCTGCAACAGCCGGCTTCAAAGAATTCAGTGTGCTGACAACAGCAGCCAACTGGGTGCGACTGACTGCACCCTTGCACCAAAGCCAGAGAACAAAGATGAAGGGCAAAGAAATTAAGGAGATTCTTGAAGTGACTTCCCAGGAGGAATCTCAGACCAGCCACACCCAGTCCCTTCATCTTAGTAAATAACTCAGCAAAACTGCAAATGGGTTAGCTGATTCCCTGCAGGAACCTCTCCCACAGAGTGGGGGATTTCTTCCTTACTGCTGCTACATGCAACTTCCCAAACCAGAGTTTGCCTGTAGGGGAAGTGTGTGCTCTCCCCAAGTCACGGCATGTTTATCACAAGATGAACAAACAAACAGCAAATAGCTCTTGGAGGGTTTTCCCTATTTCCTGGCAACAGAAAGAGAGCAGCTGTCTTATGATTTAACTGGGGATTTGGCCTTTTTAATATATTATATTTTTAAAAGTTTTTAGTAGAAACCCTACTTTCTGTCTGTATCTGATGGTTAAATTGAAATGTGAAGTGAAATGTTCCTTCCAAGACAGGCTGAACTGATTAGAAATGGACTAAAAATAGGCATGGCCCAAGTGGGCATTCATTAATTTATTCGCCCAGCATTTATCGAGCACCTACAATAACCAACACATAGAAATGGGGATTCAAAGATAAAATATCCAGTGTCTATCCTAAAGGGAGCTAATAACAATAATTATCAAAACAATAAAAGCAACAGACTTTGACAGAACAGTTATTATGTGCCAGGATTATTAAATGCTTTACTCCATTATCCAATTTAGTTTTCACAACACCGAAGTAGTGTATGCTCCATTTTACAGATGAGAAAACTAAGGCTTGGAAAAATTAACTTGACTATGGTCACACAGCTATGTCCAATTAAAAAAGACACCTGAACCTAGGGCCACTTGACTCTAAAGTTCTCTTTAGTGCCTCACACAGAGGCAAACAGATGCTTGATATTACAAATTTACAATCTAGATCAGGAGGTAGGAAAGATATAAAAACTCATTTATTTTTAACCCTATATGACATTTTAGAATGTCAATAAATATTGACAAATTTATTATATTTGTCAATAACAAATATAAGGAATGGCAGAACAAGTGCCATAAGAGGGATCACTTTTGAGTGGAGGTTGGGGAGGAAGCAAGCATGAAAAAGACTTTTAGAAGATGCCTTACTTGAGCTGGGTCTATGTGAGGATGGGCACGAATGTGATAGGCATAGGAGAAAGTTCTACACAGAGGCAAAAGTGAAAACAAAGGTGTGCAAAGGGAAAAGCATAAGGAGTGGTTGGGGAAAGTGTTTTTGTGTGGTGAGAGTATAGCCCATGAGTAAGAGAGTAGTGGTTGGAAAGGCTGGTGTTGGGTGATGAGTGGTCTCATGATATAAAGTCATGGAATTCATATCTAATTAGCAGGCAATATAGAACCATCGGTGTTCTAAACAGGGTTGACAAGCCCAGGGCTCTGCTTTAGAGAATTACATTTACAAAAGTTCTTGCAGTAGTTCTCAAGCTTCAGTGTGTATCAGAATCATCTGCAGAGCATATAAAATGTCAGGGTCACAGCCCCAAAATTGGTTAAATTGGTTTGGCGAGGGACCTGGGCAACAATATTTTTTTTAAAGCTCCCTAACTGATCCTAATATGGAACCAGGGTTGAAACCGCTGATGTAGAGCAAGGACTGAAACAAAGAAAAAAACGTTAAGAAGTAACTCAATTTTTCCCAACCTTTAATGATTATAAGAATCACCTGAAATGCTTGTTAAATAATAAATACCCAGGCCCTTTGCCGTCTGGCTGTGATTGAGTAGGTATTAGATGGGATCAAGGAATCTGTCTTTTTGACAACCTTGCCAAGGTGTCCAATTAGGGTTCCAAATTAGGGTGAGGTGGTGGCGGTGGGAAAGATGAGCAGGTTACATCAAGCAAAATAAAACTGGAAAAGATTACATTTTCAACATTATTTTTACTTGCTTTTATATACTTCCAGCTTACAACCCACCAAAACAACCAAATTTGAGTATGGTTTATTAAACTGACATCTTTAACCTAAGGTGGTTTCATTTTGATTCATAGTGTATAAAGTTTAATGTAGTCAATTAGTTTTGTTTCTAATGGAACCATGAGAGCAAGAGATTTCAGAAGCCTAGAGGTATCATTCAATTTCTGGCATATCTACTTTATTTATTTATTTTTAAGAGACAGAGTCTCACTATATTGCCCAGGCTGCAGTGCAGTGGCTATTCACAGGTGTGATTATAGCTCTTTACAGCCTCCAATTCCTGTGCCCAGGTGGGACTACAGGTGTGCCACCATGCTTGGCTTAGTAGATCTATTTTTTTTTAATTTTACTTTTATTTTTACTTTTTTTTGAGACAGAGTCTCACTCTGTTGGTCAGGCTAGAGTGCCATGGTGTCAGCTTAGCTCACAGCAACCTCAGACTCCTGGACTCAAGTGATCCTCCTGCCTCAGCCTCCCCAGGAGCTAGGACTACAGGTGCATGCCTGGCTAATTTTTTCTATTTTGTTTGTGGAGACAGGGTCTCAATATTTCTCAGGCTGGTCTCGAACTCCTGACCTCAAGCGATCCTCTCACCTCCGCCTCCCACTCTGCTAGGATTACTGGCATGAGCCACCGCACCCGGCCGGTAGATCTATTTTAGAGAATGGGTTTTTTTATTTCATTCAGAATATTACAGGGGTACAAACACTTTGGTTACATATATTGCCTTTGCACCACCTGAGTCAGAGCTACAAGTGTGCCCATCCCCCAGAAAGTGTGTATCACACCCATTAGGTGTGAATTTACCCATTTCCTCCTCCCTGCCACCTGCCCGACACCGGATGAATGTTGTTTCCATATGTGCACATGTGTTGATCAGTTAGTGCCAATTTGGTGGTGAGTACATGTGGTGCTTTTTTTCCCATTCTTGTGATACTTCACTGAAAAGAATCGGCTCCAGCTTCACACAGATAATACAAGAGGTATTAGTTCAGCATTGTTTTTTATGGCTGAGTAGTACTCCATGGTATACATATACCACATTTTATTAATCCACTCATGTATTGATGGGCACTTGGGTTTTTTCCACATTTTTGCAATTGTGAATTGTGCGGCTATAAAGATTTGAGTGCAGGTGTCTTTATTATAGAATGTCTTTTTTTTCCTTTGGGTAAATATCCAGTTGGGGGATTGCTGGGTCAAATGATAGTTCTACTTTCAGTTCTTTGAGGTATAGAGAACGGGTTTAATAATATCACATGTTAAAGTCTCTGTTCAGCCTAACTTTAAAAAACAACAATAGAACAACCCCTTAGTTGTATTTTCAAGGAACTTCCAGAATCTGCTTATTATGTTCTTCAAAGCATAAAATATACAGTAAGGCAAGTATTATACTCCCCTCTTTAATAAAAATCATGAATTTTTATTTTAAATAAGGTAGACTAACTTTATTTTTTCTCTTGAAGACAGGTAAAATGGACCTTAAAATGAAAGAACTTGTAGCTATCTTTCTTTCATCTGTAAAACAATGAAAGAAGATAAAAATCACAGACAATTGCAATGCATTCTCATGCCTTAACTACTTATGATTATATTTTGGGCTAGAAAATTATACATTCATCTCAGAGACTAAATGACACAAAATGTATTTATGTTCATTTAGCAGCAGAATATGATAGTGACAAGAGTACTTGACTGAGAATCAGAAGACCTGAATTTAGTCTTGATTCTATATGTACTACCAACTAGCTAGGATACCTCAGCCTCAATTTTTATATCTATACAAGGGGGAAGGGTTGAAGTAGATCAGCAGTTTTCAAACCATGTTCCACAGAAGTCTAGAATTTTTCAGAGGCATTTATAAAGTTCTATAAAGGTTTAATTTTAATTCTTATTAACAACATATTTTAATTTAAAATCTGTAAGAAAAACAAAATGCATACTAAATATGTTACACAGCAAATTTTAATATATGGACAATACCAATCTATGCTCTCAGGTTAACTCATTTGTGGAGTTTCTCCTGTTCCACAAATATATATATTTACACTGATTAGGAAGTTTTTTATCTGCTGTGATCTTTTTCTTTTCTTTTTAATCCAGGACTATATTGGCATAAAAGCTGGGATTATATAAAATTTTTATATTTAACTGGGTGAGAGTACAGATGTTGTCAAGCTCTCCTTTAACTTGTACATATATGATCCGGTTATGGAAGCAAATACAAAGTAGATTTATTATTTTGTAAAATGCTTGATAATTATAAAATATAATAAAAGTCTTT
>JAQIFY010002433.1:0-13349 GCA_028533085.1 Varecia variegata | reverse complement strand
AAAAAAAAATCAGATAGAAGTAGTAAATAGTTCATTTAACTTTAGAGAGAAGTAAACATCTCTATAGAACTATAAATAGTCTGGCATGGGTGCAATGGAGGATTCATGAAATAATTTTTTTCTGTTAATCACCCATCTTATAAACTGAGTGTTTATTATGTGCTAGACACTCTATTATGCTCCCGTATTCAAAGCCAGACATAGTCTGCTTTGGTCTGAGTGTTTGTGTCTCTCTAAATTTATGTATTGAAACCTAATCATCAATGAGACAAGGAGGCAGGGCTTTTGGGAGGTGATTAGGTTATGGTAGCAAAGCTCTCATGAATGAAATAAAAGAAACCCTAGAGAGCTGCCTTGCTTCTTCCACCATGTGAGGACACAGCAAGATGGTGCCATCTCTGGACAAAAAAGCAGGCCCTCACCAGACACTGAATATGCTGGTTCCTTGATTGTGGATTTCCAGCCTCCAGAAGAGTGAGAAATAAATTTCCGTTGTTTACAAATACTCAGTTTGTGGTATTTTGTTATAGCAGCCCACATGAACTAAGATGGAAAATTGGTATTTAGAAGCATGGGGGTACTGCTGTAACAAATGCCTAAAAATACGAAAATGGCTTTGGAGAGCTGGGTATAGGTAGAGGCTGGAAGAATTTTAAAGTACATGTTAGAAAAATCCTACATTGCCATGAGGGGAACTTTAAAGGTGATTCTGCTGAAGGCTCAGAAAGAAAAGAGAAGAACTGTAGAGAAAGCTTCACTCTTCTTAGAGAATAGCTAAGTGGTTGTGCAGAATGTTGGTAGAAATATGGATGTTAAAGACCATTCTGATGAAGTTCCAGATGGAAATGAGGAATATGTTATTAGACAATGAGCATGGCCGTCCTTGTTATAAAGTATCATAGAACTTAGTTTAATTGCATTTGTGCCCTAGTGTTCAGTGGAACACAGAATTTGTGAGCAAAGACACTGGATATTTGACAAAGGCAATTTCTAAGCCTGAGTCTTCTTGACTGTTTACACTAAAATACAAGAAGAAAGAAATGATTTAAAGACAGAATTGTTCATCAAAAGAGAAGCAGAACTTAAAAATTTGAAAAGCTCTCATTCTATTGATATCATTATTGGGGGAAAAAAAAGAAAATCTGTTTGGGTGATAGTAAGTGTATGGCCAAGTGAACCTTTGATAAGGAAATTAGTGTGGATTGGATATTGCAACAAGAGCCGAATGCTATATATCAAGACAATGGGAATGTTAAATAGCCGTCTAAACAAAAGCCAGAACCTATTGTCCAAGACAATGAAAGAATGATCCTGAAGGCATTTTAGAGATCTTCAAGGTTGCCAGTTTCATCATAGGTCCAGATACTCGTACTGGGGAGGTTGAGGACAGAAAAATATCAAAGAAAGGGCCACTTCTGTCTGGTACCACCTCACACTGTGGCCTCTACTCCCAGCACTCCGCTACAGGACTCTGTGACTGCTCCAGGTGTGACTCTGGCCAGTCCTGGTGCAGTGTGCCTTGCACCCAACAAAGCTGTGGAGATGTGGCTGCCTTCACCTAGATTTCAAAGGATGCCATGGGGCCAGGCAAAGAAGTGTTGCTGAGGCAGGGCCACTTCAGAGAGGCCCCTTTAGGTAAACATCTAGCAGAGCTCTGGGGGAAGGGCCAACCCTGCAACCACAGACTGGTAGAGCTACCTTTATTTGATTCTAGCCCAAGAGAGAGCTGTGCGTAAGGGATTCCAGCCTATGAGAGCTGCTGTAGGCTGTACAGCAGCAAGGTTGTGGGAGCAGGACTGCCACCCCAGTGGGCCGTAACATCAAGCCCAAGAAGATTGTTCTCAAGCCTTAAGGTTTTAGACTTGCTGAGGACCTGTCACTCTTCTCTTCTTAGCTATTTCTCCCTTTTGAAATGAGAATATCTGTCTTATGTCTATCTTATCGTTGTATTTTGGTAGCATATAATATGTTCGATATCATACACTTACAGCTACAGAACACTTTGCCTCAGAGTGAATTGTACCTGAGTCATACCTATAGCTGATTTAGATAACATTTAGATGAAACTTTAGACTTTTGTGTTGATGCAGGAATGAGTTAAGACTTTTGGGGCTATCGGGATGGAATGAATGTATTTTGCATGTGAGAAGGACATGAATTTTGGCAGTCAGGGGTGGAATGTAATGGTCAGAATGATTATATCTCTCCAGAATTTTTATGTTGAATACTTAACCCCCAAGGCATTGGAAGGTGGGCCTTTCTTTGGGAGATGATTAGGTCATGATATAGGCGCCCTCATGATTGAGGTAGTGCTGTTATGAAAGAGACCTCAGAGTGCTAGCTTGTTCTTCTGCTATGTGAGGTTAGAGTAAGAAGATAGCTATCTGTGAAAAAGTGGTCCATTGCCAGACACTGAATCTGTTGGCATCTTGGTCTTGGACTTCCCAGCCTCCATAACTAATAAATAAATTTCTTCTGTTCATCAGCCACCCAGATGCTATAGCACCCCAAACGGACTAAGACATGGACCCTGTCCTCTTGGAGCTTAACCCTTAGTGGAGCAACATTATCCAATGATTATTATGTTAATGCTATTGGCAAGGCAATGAGCACTACAGATGGAGAGCTTTTGGAGAGAGTGTATAACAGAGAGAACTAACCTAAGACTAGATTTGGGGGTGGACAAGAAAAGCTTCACGAGGAAGTACCATTTGAAATGAGCATTTTCACAAATATTGACAATAAAGCAGAAAATAAAAAAAGACAAAGGCCCTCCTTTTTAGAACATGTTTTAGTAACATGAAGAGCCCAATGCACACATAAGCAAGTACAACTATGTAGCACATCAGTAATAATTCCTATGAAGATACACAAAGCAGAGGATGTGAGATAGGGAGTGCCAGCTTGCTTTACCCCATAGTCTTGTGAAAGAAGATTAGTTGATAAACACATTTGAAGAGAACGTAGAAAAGAAAGAAAGAAAGAAACACTCTGTGATTGAGGGAACACACAGGCAAAGATCCAGAGGTGAGAGTCTGCTTAGTATCTCTGAGGAAATGGCAAGAAGGCTAGTGTGGCTGAGCTGAGAAAGAGGAGGAAAAAGGCAAGAGATTGAGTCAGAGAAAAAGGGGAGATTCATGAGCCCTTGTAAGCCATTGTTCTAGCTTTTAGTCTGAGTGAAATGGAGCATTTTGAGAGGAGAAAAAATGTGAACTGATTTGTTTGAAAGTTTTTTGCTGCTGTGTTGAGACTGTGGCAGAAAGGATAGAAGTAGGGGACTGATGTTATTATCCTATTCCAAGAAAGAGTTGATGGCTGGAGCCTGGGTGTGGCAATTTAAGTGTCCAGTAGGGATAGATTCTAGAGCCAACATGAGTTTCTTGCTGATAAGTGGTCTCAATGGTTTCAACTTATGTGTCCTTCCAAAATTCACATGTTGAAACCTAATCACCCAGGTGATGGTAGAAGGTGGAGCTTTTGGAAGGTGATTAGTTCATGAGGGCTGTGCTTTCATAAGTGAGATTAATGACCTTATAAAAGGAAGCATGAAGGTGTAGTTTGCAGTCTCTTTCACCTTTGCCATGTGAGGACACAGTGTCTGTCCTCTCCACAGAACACACAACAAGGCACCATCTTAGAAGCAGAGATACCAAGCCCTCATCACACACCAAACTGGCCAGTGCCTTGATCTTGGACTTCCAGCTTCCAGAGCTGTGAGAAACAAATTTCTGTTCCTTATAAATTACACAGTCTCAGGTATTTTGTGATAGTAACATAAATGAACTAAAATGGCAGTTGTAGAATATAACAAAAAGTGAGGAGTCAAAAATATCTACAAGCTTTTGGCTGGAACAGCTAGAAGGAAGGAAGTAGCCATTTACCGAGATAAAGAAGGTAAAAGTTTCTGGTGGACATCAGGAGTTAACTGGTAGACATGATTTAAATCTCATATTAAGTCCCAAAGTTGAAAGAATCATGTCTGACCCTTACATCATAGGTTGGGACTAGTAATAATGCAGATTTTATAGGAAACCCCAGCTGGGAGCACAGTAGACCTCAAGGACCAACGGGAGAAGGTAATGAAACTCCGAGACAGACTAAAAACAATAGGACCCAGTTTTAAAACCCAGATCAGCGCTTTGAAGGAAGTGCATGGGAGGATTTGGTAGAGTGTGTGTGGCGATGTGGAGGTGTTCGTTATGTTATCCCACATACTTTTTTGATTTTTTTTGAAGTATTTATTTTAAAATAAAAAGTTCTTTAACTTGAGGTATTTTCAGATACACATTCATATGCATATAAATGCATGTATAGACATATAGATCATGTTTCATCATTTGAAAATTAGCAATAAGCAAAAGTTGCTGTGACTGTGCTTTTTCAAACCCTGTAATATTGTCAAATTATTTTCTTGATAATTCTCCATATGTATTTTCTCCTGTTTTAATATATCTTGGATGGGTCGCTAAAATGTACTATATATTTTCCTTTTTCTCATAATATAAAAGCAACATTTGTAATAATAATAAAAAGATGTGTATAAGCAATGATCTTCATCCAAGTCTTTTTTTTTTTTTTTTTTTTTGAGACAGAGTCTCACTTTGTTGCCCGAGCTAGAGTGAGTGCCGTGGCATCAGCCTAGCTCACAGCAACCTCAAACTCCTGAGCTCAAGCGATCCTACTGCCTCAGCCTCCCGAGTAGCTGGGACTACAGGCATGTGCCACCATGCCTGGCTAATTTTTCTATATATATATTTTTAGCTGTCCATATAATTTCTTTCTATTTTTAGTAGAGACGGGGTCTCGCTCTTGCTCAGGCTGGTCTCGAACTCCTGAGCTCAAACAATCCACCCGCCTCGGCCTCCCAGAGTGCTAGGATTACAGGCGTGAGCCACCGCGCCCGGCCTTCATCCAAGTCTTGCTTTCTGGTCCCAGTCATATCTAAATCTCTTAGCTGTTTTCATATTACAGTTCCACAAATATCTCTACATACTAGAATTCTCTTCTTAATTAATTTGGCCATTACTTAGAGTTTAGTTTGTTTATATAATATTCCCACTTTTCCCCTCTCTCATTCCCAGTATATATTTATCACTATTTTAGATTTTCAGTGAATCTTTCTATTTCAAAAGACTATCTTGAGCACCCTTATTTCCTGAGTCACCATCCCAAGGCAGTATCTCTGACAGCCTGCTTTGCAGGAAGAGGCCACTAATTCAATTATCTTTTATAGGCACAAATACATATTAAAATAAGAGGCTGAATTTTCCCTGTTAAAAATAAGGAAAGAGATATTCTGTCCCTCCTTTCACTAAGAGCATTTACTTTGGAAAGCTTGTAAGTATTTCTCTTCTCTTTCAAATGCATATAATTCCTTTTGAAGACTAGATAGGCCTTTTTTCAGCTTATGACCTAAGAATATCTCTTTTGAAATGTCATTATCAAGAAAGTTGCCTCTATTGCCAGCTTCTGTGAGAGGGTAGGAGCTTAACTTTAGTAGGCCTCTTGCTCCAAGTTGCAAAACTCCCTCCTGCCATAAAGACATGAAATAGAATGAACTGTGTGTGGCAAATGGTGTTCTTAGGTCCTCTTGCTAGAGGACCAATTATTGTTTATTTTGAAAACATATATGTAATGGGGTATAAAAGCAACATTATATAGCTTGGCTATATAAAGGGGTAAGAAATCTCCCAGCAGAGACCTATGATGCATATCAAATTCTGGTTTAATGTTTATTCAATAATAAAAGTGGTTTCTTTCTCTACTACCTTTGTAGAGAGATTTCTGAGTTGGAAGATTTTGTTTTTAATTATATTTCCCAGAACTTCTTGTTGAAGTTCCTTCCTCCTTTCTACTTAATTTGTGGTTTATAAGCTTATCTAGGTACTGTGAAGGCTCATAACATTACCTTATCTTGATAATCATAATTAAGTCTTCTATGCTTTGTATATTGGTTGACTATTTCAGTCAAATTCTTAAACAGTGTCTTCATTATTGTGATTTTATAATAATGTTCACAGCAGAGCAGAGCTCACTGATGCTTCTTTGTACTTAAAAAATACTTAGCTAGGATTTCTAATTACCATTCCTGCACCCCTCCTGCACCCCATTTATTAAATACTTTATTCACAGCCTCCGTTTTTCTAATTCTCCATTCAGTCAATTTTTCTGTCAAGCTTTCCCTCTTTCCTCTCTCTAAAGGGCCCCACATCCTCCTGCTCCAATCTGGACTGCCATCACCTTAGACCTTCCGTGTGGCCATCACCCTAAGTCATCTCTTTCCTGTTCCCACTTTCCTGTGGCTCCCATATCTCCCTCTTTTTTGTTTCCTCTCTTATTTTTGCTGCATTACACCTTTAGGAATGTTCTAAGTAAGCATATCTGAAAGATAAATCTCCCAAGCCCTTTCTTGTCTAAAAATACCCTTATTCTAACCTAATATTTACCTTATATTTTGGTCGCAGGATTCTGGATTAAAAATACTTTTTTCTTAGATCTTTGAAAGCACTGCCCCATCATCTTGTTATGTCTGATGTTCCTGCTGGGACGGACATTCTGCTTTGCATTTTACTTATTGTTTTATTCTTGGTAAGGTTTTAAGATCTTTTAACAATTTGGGGTGTTCTGAACTTTCCCTGATTGACTAGAAATGGACCCATTTTTTCCCATTTATTTACTACTTTTCAATAAAGCCTCTTTCATTTTGGAGACTAGTCTCTTGTGCTTCATCTTTGAAAAGCTTTGTGTGTATATATGAATACGTATTTGATAATTTCCTCCGCTTAGTGTACTCTCATCTCTTTTCAAAACTTTTTTCTCTTGTCTATGTGAGTTTTAGTCACTAAGTTATTAATGTTGAGGAATTATGATCCTAAAATATTCAAGCTAAAAAATAGGAAAAATATAGTCAAATTTGGCTACACAGATTAAGAGAGCCATATCTTTTTATAATATTAAAATTAGTGTCATTGTTTTTTATCACTGATTTTGAAGTAATCCAGAAATCAATTCTTAAAGACAGAATTCAGAGCTTTTCATAAAGATGGTAGATAAATTTCACTTAATTTCCCTCCCCCAAGTAAACCAAATTTTTTAAAGAAGACTAAAAAATAAGAAACAACCTCATCATACCACATACTGTGAAGAATGTCTACCAGACAGTGAAATTTAGACTAAATCATTGAGATTTGGCAAACTCCCAGATCCCACCACCATATATACTTCTCTAAAAGACAGTGAAAGAGGCCTGAAAAACAGTGCATATGAAGAGAAGTGTAAGGGGGGCAGATCACTAGAAAAAGACAAATAGCATGGAGTTGATGTAGGGAGCAGAATGGGAGACAGGAATATGAATCATAGCCATGCAGCCACTGATTACAGTTACCTAAGCAGACAATTCTTGAAAATCATTAAAAATAACCAACTAACCAAACCAAACCCAAACACCTGTAGCACTGGACTCCACTTGACTGCAAGTATGGAAGAGCTAAATTCTGAAGTGAGAGTCTCTTAGGACTACATTGTTCTGAGGACCAAGGAACAAATAAAATGCAGTGACAAAGAATGGAAAAATGATGAACCCAAATTGAAGCTGCTCGATTCACTTAGCACACCAACCATTCCCCTGTCCCTAAACAACCTTAAAAGACTAGCGATTATAAACCAATAATCCTGTGTCCTACAACTGAGATTCCAAATTTCAAAGATACAGTTAAGAGAGAGTCCAGTCATAAGGTGAAGGATTGCCCAGCTCACCTTACATGGGAAATGTTAGATCTAGATGAAAGCAATTCCATGCAAATAAAAGTAATATAAAGTATACAAATCAAATCTATGTTTATATAATTTTAAGGACACAAAGGAAATGAATACAATAAGCAAGAAGTAGATCCCAGCAACAGACATTTGGAAATATATTGCTCTAGAAAAATCAAAGATATTATTTAAAATAATATACTAAGAATGGTCTTAAAAAAAAACTAAAAGGAACATGGACTTTCTGACATAAGAGATCAATTTAGAGATAAAAAATCAAAGAGGAGATAAGGCACAGAGGAGATGAGAAATGGCAGAAAAATAATTTGAAAGGAAAATGAAACAATTACAGAAATAATTTTATTAGAAACAACAAAAACAATATTATTATCATGGACATTTGAACGACAAAAGAATTTGGTGGAAAAGACAAAGATAGAAGTTACTCTAAAAAGGTTGAGCTAAAACCCATTCTACTAAGTGAAGTATCCCAAGAATGGAAAAATAAGCACCACATGTACTCACCAGCAAATTGGTTTCACTGATCATCACCTAAGAGCGCATTTAGGAATAACATTAATCGGGGGTCGGGCAGATGGGGGGGAGGGGATAGGTGTTTACATACATAATGAGTGCAATGCTCACCGTCTAGGGGATGGACACCTTTGAAGCTCTGATTCGGGGGTGAGGAGGGCAAGGGCAATATACGTAACCTAAACTTTTGTACCCCCATAATATGCTGAAATAAAAAAATGTTGATAGAAGTAGGAGACTAAAAATAACTAATCAATATAAAAATAACTGATATTTGCGAGGAAGAGTATGAACAATGGAACAAGTAAATTAAAACTAATTTAGAAGACATCTTATGCAAAAGACAGATCAGCACATAGAAAAGGTTTATATATCAGCAAAAGGATTAGAAGAAATATTGAGATTATGATATATCCTGGAAAACAGACTAGGCATTTAGGCTGAAAGACATCATCTACAATGGAAGAAAAATATCACGTTGCTATCACATTTCTCTTTAGTAATTCAAGATACATAAAGATAATATGTCATGTATAGAGTGTTTATGAAAAGAGAATATGATCCATTATTTCTGTTTGAATATTGACATTATTGAATATATAGTAAAATAAACCTCTTTAACATATAGTTTTATGAGTTTTGACAAAAGTACACATTTATATCACTATCATCCTAAGTAATATATATTAATAGAATATTTTCTTCATGCCAAAGTTTCCCTGTAATCCTTTTCAGACACCTCCTCCAATCCCCCAGCAATCACTGTCTGCTTTCTACACACATAGGTTACTTTTGTATATTATAGACTTTAAATGGAATCATATGGCATGTGGTTTTCTCTTCTGTTTCTGACTGTCTCTCTCTTTTTTTTTTTTTGAGATTCAACCACATTGTTGCTTGTACAATTAGTTCCTTTTTATTACGGAGTAAATACTCTACTGTATACCATAATCATTTACTCATTGTCCTATTGATGGACACTTGGGTTGCTTGCAGTGTTTTGGCATTGTGAGCAAAACTGCTATAGACAATTGACATTTTATATGGACATGTTTTTTCATCTCATGTAAAAACTCAAAAGTGGAATTGCTAGATCATATAATAAATACATATTTAACTTTATAAGAAATCAGCAAGCTTTTTGTAAGTGGTTAAATTATTTTACATTGTTAAGCAACAATGTTTGAAAGTTCTAGTTGATCTATATCCCCATCAACACTTGGTATTGCCAATAAGTGAATTTAAGCAAATCTACATCCTGTGATAAAGAACATCTTTCTATTTGTGCTACCTTAGGACATTCAAGACAATCAATCATATTAGGTTATAAAATTAGAAGTAAATTTTGAATTGCTGTACAATTGAAAAGTAAAATAAAAGAAATAAAAATAATTCACCACTTGAAAATTTAAAAACAAATTCTTAAGCTATTCTTGGAATAATGAGTAAGATGATAATATTCTGAAATCTTATAAGAGTAATAATTTAAAAATACAACATATTGAAACTATGAGAAACTGGTAATGTAGAAATAAGAAAAAAAATCTAAAGCCTTTAACTTTTGCATATCTACACAGGAAGAAAAAAAGAACAAAATCAGATTGATTAAATATTCATCTTAAGGAATTATAAAAATAATAAGGAAAATAAATATAATGGAAGGTGAAAGTAGAATTAAATAAATCAAAAAATGTATTCTCAAATACACAAAACAATTATACACATATAATTAACAAATGTATCCAAGAAAAATTTGAGAAAAGATATAAAAATAGTGATGAGTAAAAGGAAATAAAGATATGGAGGCAAATATAAGAATTACATTAGTGTAAATATAAAACCCTTGACAAATTGAGTAATTATAAAGGAAAATACCAGTTACCAAAATTGATTAAAGCAAAATAGTAAAAGACCAACATGATGATAAACGTGGATTAATTGCTGTTGTCAAAGAGCTAGCCACTCTTTCCCACAAAATGTTAATCTAACCTATTTTAGAATAGAATTTTTCAAACATTGAAGTATAATATAATTCTACTTTTAGAAAAATTACAAAATGTAGAAAAAGAATGCGTTCCTTTATTTCATAAAGCTAATATACCCCGGTATCAAAATTCAAGACAGTGCAAAACTAGAGATACACAGAATAATATCATTTATGAATCTTAACAAAAGATAAAATGTTAGTAAAAATAGTCCATAAATATATTAAAAACAATATTTCATTTTAGTTCACTTGAAATTTACTTGGATGTAACATGGGGAAATATTTTTAAAATATACGAAACAGAAACTTTTTTAAATTTGAGAAAATTAAAATGACCTGCTCAAGGTCACAAGGTTACCAAGTGGAGATAATTACCCAGCTTTCTAAGCTTCTAATTTAGGGAGTTTTTTTTTTTTTTTCCCATAAAGGATAATTGCCAGTCATCTGCTAAGAAGCAGCTACAAATATGCATTTGTTAAAATTGTAAATTTTTTAGACATTATCCTAATTGGAGAGTGTATTTCTAAAAAAAAAAAAATAATAAGATGAAAAAATAAATGTCAAAATTATGTTCTGGTAGTTGGCATTAATTCATATCCCCAACACAACCCAACTTCTGGGAAATAGAGACATGACCACTTAACTTTTCTAAGAATTGATTCCTACTCGACCTATGTTTTTGTTTGAAGTTGTTAGTGTTAAGAGGTATCAGACTAATTATTTTGATGTATTTTCAACTCTACTAATGACATGTCTTTTAAGCAAATCAATTACCACTCAGAGATAAAAATCCTGTTTGTACCAGGCTCATACTTTTTCTACCTTTTTTTAACAATTTCAATTCTTCGCTGGGACCACATATCACCATTGTCATTCTAGTACTCAGAGATTTTTAAGCACTTATTTGCAAATGGCATTATACTTGGTGCTATTCAGAGTAAGGTAAAACTTAATGGATCTTGCATTTAAGGAGTTTAAAACATGAGATGGAACAATAACCTAGACAGAAAGTAAGTATTAGAAATTTAAGAGGGTGACAAATTGTTCAAACACAAAAAAACCCTAGCTTTTAACAAAATATAATATAGGTTTTCAGAACATTAGGCTACAGGTCTAATGCTTCAAAGTAGGGAGAAAAAAGATTTTAAAAGCTTGCTTTTTTGAACATAAGCCAAATCAAACTCACATGGGATTTTTTCCCCCCTTGTTGAACAACTATGTCCTAAACTATTTCAATCAGTGGCAGATCTAGACAACTATTCATTAGCTATGCTATAAGTCTTTTAGAAAAGATTGCAAATATTTCTTGAGATGTGATTAGTAGGTAGTATACACCCACTATGGTTACTGAGAGTGTAGATGTAACTATAAAACTCTGGGGAGACTCACAGCTCCAGAGCTGTATTTACTTCGTTTTAGCCCTGCCAAATTCATTCCTCTCCATGTGATCAGCAAATTGCCACTTGTGCCTTGCTCTGCACTTTACTAAATTTGATAATAAGACTATTTCACTTCCAGCTGGGATTTCTGAAGATTACTTAAAAATATTATTTCCTGAAAAAAAATCTTGCTATTTTTAACCACACAACTTTTCATGCTTGCATAATTAACCAAAAATTATTCAGAGACAGTTCTCTTGTATAATATTTTTGCATTTAAAAAGACGTTTTTGGCAACTGAATTTTCCCATGAAAAGGCAGAGGTAATAATGATTTACTACTTATCTTTTTTTTCCCCTTTTCCCAAATTGTAACATTGTACATGGAAGGTCTTTCTCTAAACAGTAATTTATTTAGATGTTCATTCGCTGTCAAGATTTTGGATTATCTGAGTTTAGGCTACTTTTGTAAAGTAATTTGTAGACTTTCAGAAAACTCTGGGCTAGGTTATTCCATGGATCCATTGCTACTGTTAGAGAAAATGCTGATATGTTGAAGAATGAGGTCAAGATATCCTAAAATAGGAATGAATACAAGCATACATTTTAAAATTGTGCCAGTCATTAAATAATTTTTTTCCAAATACCCATTTATATTTTTGGACCATGTTCAGTAATGGTTCTATTTATGTGAAAGTCAATGTAGAATTAAAACAAAATGTTTTAATTTTTTTCTAATTATATTAGAGTTCCTGAAATTAATTTTAAGATTTGAATTTATTACTCATTTATTTATGCATTTATTTATTGTGTATGTTACTTTGTAGTAAAGGGATGATTAAGTCCTGAGAGGCCAAATGTATGGAAGTATCTTTATCCTGGAAATCTATAAAGAGATTCAGTTTACAGCAGTAGTGTTGGTATAGACTCTTGGACCTGGGAAGATGTAAGAGATACATTCTCAGTGAGAATGATATCACCTGCAAAGGAATGAAAATTGGTTCTTGGTGGGGGTAAAGGGCAAAACAATATTTTTGATTGCAATAGTCTGTGGCCCTCCAAAGCTCAAAATTTCATTTCTTAGTATTTAATTTCTCTCTTGGGATTTTCTTGAGTTTTACATGAGTAGCATTGAAATTAAGTTCTTGGAAGGTATACAAAATGTTTACAAGATCAGTGCTACAAAATTATGATGAATAGATGGCTGTAATTGCTGAATCTAGAAGTCATATTATGAGAGGTGGCATTTACATTTCTATTGGTAACCATTGGCTGCTTTGTGAACTTGGCAATTTATGTTTTATCCTCAGTGCTTTTGTGTGTACTTGGCTTTGGGAATTAAATAAAAATAGTTTATATTTCATTATTTCTACAATATTAGTCAATCCAGAATTAATTATGTCAAGTACCAAGGAGAAAAATAAGTCTATAATATCTGAATGACTGACTACCCAGCACCTAGTTAAAAGTTATTTTCTCATGTTAAGCAAAAATTAAAAGTTCACTAAAAGTAATTTTTGAAAAAATAATTTAATTTTTATATTGTTTACTTTTGCTGAAAAAAGTTTTGAATTATTAATTTAAAAAATTTGATTACATTGCTATTATCTATTTGTATTCATTCCTAATTTGAATATATAATTTGATACAATTTTTAAGTAAATGAATTATAGTAACAGCTACTCAACAAATATA
>JAQIFY010002432.1:0-13352 GCA_028533085.1 Varecia variegata | reverse complement strand
TGCAAATGCTTAAGACCCATTCCTGGGAGATTATGACTCAGCAGGTCTGTTAGGGACCAAGGATCCACATTTTGAAAGTACTTCCCATGTGCTGTATGTATACCATGGAATACTACTCAACTACAAAAAACAATGGTGATCTAGCACCTCTTATATTACCCTGGATAGAGATTGAGCCCATCCTTCTAAGTGAGGTTATCGCAAGGATGGAAAAACATGCACCACACATACTCTCCATCAGACTGGTGCTAATTGATCAACACTAAGGTGTTCACATGGTAGTAATACTCACTGGGTGCCGGTCAGGTGGGGGGTTGGGGGGTGAAGGTAGAGAGGGTGGGGTGGGTAAACCCACAGCTAATGGACACGGGGCACACTGTATGGGGGAAGGACACACTTGTGGCCCTAGCTTGAGCGAGACAAATGCATTTCATGTAACCAAAATGTTTATACCTCCATAATATCTTGAATTAAAAAAATAAAATAAAGTACTTCCCATATGGCTCCTATGCACAGCCATTGGGTTCCCTGATCTATAACAGAAAACAAGAGTAAGACTGAGATGACAGCTTCCTTGCTTCATGCAATTCCTTGCTGGGTTGGCTCTACTGCTATGGAACCTACAGACTATGTGATGTGCACTTGCTCTTAAACTCTCCGACATTCAGTTTTTCCATAAGCAGTGATACCCAACTCATGGGTTTGTTAAGAGGAAAAAATAAAATATGTGAAATGTAGTACAAATGTGGGGAGATGTGAGGAGCTCCCCTTGTGTGACCACCATCATTCCAAGAATAAATGGCTTTGAACTGCAGGCCCACAGCATGGTGGAACAGGGGATCCTGTCTCACAGATGAAGATACAGGCCCTTCAAATCTGAGCCACCTGCCTACCTCTTCTTAATGCCTTGCCCCATGCTCTTAGAGTCACAATGCTGGCTTTCCTAGGTAAAAACACTACTGATCCAACGGCAAGCAGGCGTTGAGGTGAGGGGTGGTGATAAAAGGGGTTCACCTTCCATGCCTTTCTCTTAAATGCTTTAATTGTAGATATGGTCCAGCTGGGCCATCTCCTCTCGGCACAGTGGAGAGAATGGTGGAGAAGTCACTAGTGTGGGCTGTGAAGAACCCGAGGCGATGTCAGTACAGCAGTCCCTAAGAATGGGGGGCAATGGAGCCAGAGATCTGTCCTGCTCACCCCTGCAGGAGAAACACACCTTTAGCATCAGCAAAATGGGATGAAGTTACACAGGAGTGAGAAGGCTCATCACCACACGCTGCGGAGTCTGTAATATTTAGGCATATCTCCTCAGGATCTTTGCCTGAAGGAAAAAGACAGGCAAGATGATCTCTCTTTATCCCTTCCTATTTTAGGACTAACAAGCATCCTTTGATGGTGACATTTGGAAATATAGGCTCCTAATAGGATGCTTTGGCTGCTGCCCTCCTTGTTGAGGTCAATAGAGGAAAGAGGGTGGAGCCTGGGATCCAAGGAGGGGATCACTGCATTTGTTACATAGGAGAAGGACCAGCACAGCTATCAGCAATGACAAATCAGGGAGTCACCCAGGTTTTAATAAGATCTAAAGCAGCTCAGCACAGAGCTTCCATGATTACTTCAGAGGGCAAGATACAAAGAGCAACATTCATTTTACAAGTGGGGAACTGAGGCCCAGAAGAGGCAAATGACTCCCTACTGGTCAGCGCTAGGACTAGGCCTGTGCTCCAGGGACGACCTGCTGCTTCTTTCCAAGGGAGTTTTCTGCTGCTGAAGATATTAGATAAAAGAGGGACCACAATGCTGGTACTAGGTAATATTTGTGTACATCCCCCAATCCCATAGGAATAGGGCTCAGCAGCTGGAGAATACCTGGGACTCTAATAAACGACAATGCTTACAATTATTATTTATCACAAACAGCTTAGAACAGCTTGAAAAACACCTGCTGATTGCTGGGCACTGTGTTGGTTTCTTTGCTCCCGCAATTTCTTTTAGCCACCATATCATACATGGTAGACCTATGTATCTGGCCCACACTGCACAGACAGGGTGGAGTGATTGGCTTTCGAGGCCGCCTCATAGAAGTGATGAGAGTGTGTTATGCTGAATGGTTCTTGTCCCTTTCTTCTACCCACTGAGATGTGTACAGACCCATGGGGCCAGGTCATTGAACATGGGTCATGACTGTTTTCTGCACCCCAAGAGAAGCACACACAGCATCAGTCCCTCAAAGACCCTGGTATGAATCCCAGTGCGTTGGGGAGACCATGATTCTTTCCCAGTGCTGTCTGCCAGTCAGACCCACTGAGATCTGGCCCATAGGAGAACTATTCAAAGGCCTGGCCACTCAGGCAGAAGGATAATCCTGATTTCCCTTCTTTCACCACTTAGGAATTAGCTTGATAAGAATCTCAGGCATGCCAGTGCTGGCTGGGCTGGTACCTCACCCTTCTATTAATACCAAGGGGCACACCCAAGCCAGGTGGGAATCCATACATTCTTGACTCCTCAGGCAGTCGGATGGTGAGGAAGTGCATGGACAGATGAGAGAGGAGTCCAGGAATGCACCAGCTGTGACCAGATGGCCTCAGCCAAACAAAGACCCTCCAGCCACCTTCTGACCACTCCTTTTTCTATGAGGTCATTAATAAAGTCCTTCCCCCAAGCCCAGCTGTGATCCTCACATCACACCTGCAGGCTGGCCTTTCACCATAGACGTCAGCTTCTTAGGTAACAAAACCAAGGCATCTAAAACCACCTGACCCTAGTAATCTTTCTAAAATGTAAATATTATCATACCTCTCTCTTGCTTAAATGATCACGGATGCCCAATTATTTCTTGTCAAACTTTTTTAAGCAGCATGATATTGTTTTCAAGTTAAATCATGCATAGACCTCCCATATATAACACAGAAAAGGGTTTAATTACTGTGCAGCAGGGGGAAGGTGCGAGGCCCAGACTTCTGTCTGCTCAGAATCCCCTTCCCAGGTGGCCCCAATAGTCAAGAATTAAGGATTAATGGCATTTTAAAGTAGAACTCAAATTTCTGGAACTCTCACGTAAGTGGGATTGTATGAGGGAAAGGAAGAAAATTCATATTTAATCTCAACCTCCAATCCACCAAACATATTATCTGTGTTATCACAGTACAATAGTTCTATAAGTTTCTTATTGTTAATCCCATTTTACAGATTTCAAAAACGAGGCTCATAAAATGTTCAGTAACATACTCATGGCTCTGGATTCCAAGCCCCATATTCTTCCAGCTTCGATGCCACATGAAGACGTGACTCTGATGTGACAGGCGATGGTGGAGGCGTGGAGGGAGGGCTGGGAGTGCCCAGGGATGGCAACTCCTTCTGTCTGGAGGTGTGGCTCTCTACAGCGATGACAGTTGAACATCGTTGGCCACAGAGATCCGAGGAAAGTAATTTGGAAGCCATTAATCTATAGGCTAAAATCACATAACCTGGTAAGTACGGCTCTTGATGTTTGGGGCCTCTCTTTCTTTCCTGTCCAGCCAGTGTCCCTCCTCTTGTTCTTATACACCCAATATCATGCCCACTCTCTGTTTCCGGAACAGACTGAGCTCATCCACATCTCTGTGCTTGTGCACATGTTCTTCTCCCCTCTGCCTGGAATGCCGGTTTTCCCAATTCCCCCTCCAATTCCCACTCATCTTCCAAATGTCACCTCTTCCAAGAGATGCACTCCAGATGGTACAAGTTCCTGTCTTTGGGCACTCCCCAGCCCTCCCTGCACGCACCATAGCCTACTGCATCGGCTTCATGTCTTTACATGGATAGAAGCCAGAAGAATATGGGTCTTGCAATCAGGGCATTGGCATTTGAGTCATGGGTATGTTATTTAATGTTTTTTGAGCCTCGTTTTATTTAAAATCTGTAAAATGGGATTGACAATAAGAAACTCATAGAGCTACTATACTGTGATAATGCAAATAACATGTTTGATGGACGGGAGGTTGAGAATAAATTTTAATTCCCTTCCTTTCCCTCATGTCATCCCACGTGTACCATTCTCTGAGGACAAGGAAGTATCTGGATCTTCTTTGAATTCACAAACCCCTGTACATAGCAGACACTCAACAAACAATTTAATATTCTTAAAATGATATTTGCCAAGTTACTGTAAGAAAGGAGTTTCTGTTGGGATGAATAATTTGTCATTATTAAACCAGTTGGTATTGATGGTATTAGATCAATACAATAGAATTATGTTCCCCAACCTTTTAAAATTACTCATAATATTTTCTGTGTGGTTCATTTCAGGGAAAGGGCATAACTTTGCCCATCTTTACAGATATGGCCTTTGGTGGCTCACACTCAGCCAGAAGAAGCACAATAAGGCAAGAATCACATAGATACACAATGCTCTGCTTTGGCAGAACAAAGAAAGATGTTAAATAAGTAATTTTCTCTGATAGGAGGGATGGGCTACATGGAGTTCCTCCCTCATAGTGCGACTTAGCTTCAAATATTTCGTACCCTCACACACTCAACACTCCAGCCGTCATCTCTGCCCTCTTCGTCAGGTTCACTCCACTTCCAACTCCAGATGAAATATGTTCAGGGAAAAAAATCAAAACAGTAAAGGTAGTACCTGGGACAAGTGTTAGCTCCCTGTAGGTCTGAGGTTTATAAATAGAGCTACAGACTTGAAGCCATATTGAGGTCATCCGGTCCAGCCTCTTCTGAAAGCCAGAGGGAGCAGCAGAGCCGAGACCAGAGCCCCGACTCCCAGTGCGAAGCTCTTGCTGCTGACCAGTGTCAACGACTCCATCCTGGGAGCAGCCTCCCACGCCTGCGCCATGCACCTGCTGCTGGCCTGGCCTCCACGCTCCTCTCTCTCAAGGAGTGAAAAGAGGGAGACCTTTGCCTCACCCACAAATCATCCATTAAGTCATTAAACAAATATGTTTGAGCGCTTATAATATGCCAGGTACTATACAGGTGTTGGGGATAAAGAGAGATCCAGTGAACACTGAGATTTCATTCTATCCAGGATGACAGATATTGCAAAATAAATACAAGGGTGATGTTACAAGGAATACAGGATATCATGGGAGTGTTTCATAGGAAACTAATAAAATTGCAGTTGAAGATACAAGGACCCAGAGCGAAGGAGGAGGAAAAGGCATTAGAAAAGACAAGGGGCTGCTCCTCCCTTGTAACACAG
The DNA here is from genome assembly GCA_028533085.1 of Varecia variegata. Classification (NCBI taxonomy): domain Eukaryota; kingdom Metazoa; phylum Chordata; class Mammalia; order Primates; family Lemuridae; genus Varecia; species Varecia variegata. The sequence continues at coordinate 8,155 of JAQIFY010002432.1, read as the reverse complement.
GAGGTCATAAAGGATGTTTGCAGGTCCAAGTGGGCTTGAAGACTTGAGCTTAGAAAGCTGTCCCTGCCCCTGCAGTGGTGGGGAACCTGCGGCCTTAAGGCAAAATGTGGCCTTCTAGGTCCTTAAGTGCAGCCTTTTGACTGAATCTAAATTTTGCAGAACAAGTCCTCTTATTAAAAGGGCTGCAGCAGAGAAGGATGCAGCTTTTCTTGCCTCCTTTGGTGCTTTAAAAAGAAGAATCTTGAAATCAGAAGGCCGCAGGTTCCCCACCTCTGAGTGGGCAGCAGCGAAGGTTTGGAAGGTTCAAGAAAAGAGAAAAGGCATCATGTATGTGCGTAATGAATATAGGAAAGTATATGGGAATTGCCAAGCAGTGTGTTGGGCCCAGCCAAGGTGGATGACTATGATTTTGTGATGGTGTCAACCTGCCAGAGTGTCTGTTTTTGTTTTCATATTTATAGCAACTAGGCACAGAAGGGAGGATTCAGCCAGTGTTGAGGTTTTGTCAGTCAAGTACATCGACAAGCCAAAGGGACAAGGGAGTTCATTATATTGCAAAAGGCAAAGTCCGAGTGAAGGGGCTGTAAACAGAAAAGGGGGCCTGGATTCATAATCAGAGAGTTAGGAGATCTGGTTTCTGGCTCGGACTCTGTACAACCCTGACCATTGCCTTTGCCCTCTCTGGCTACAATCTCCTGGGCTGTGTCTGGAGTACAGGCAGCGTCCTAAAACCCTTTGGTGCTGGGACTTTCTATGATGCCACATGGCTAGGAAATATTTTAGGTACTTTGGTATCTGAATCAAATACACTGAGCCCTCACCAGTGGCCCGTGAGTGCTTAGATTATTGGTTCCAAACTTGTTGATAAAACCTATACAAACCCCTGTCTGTGCCTGGGTAGAACCAACATTTGTGCCTTTGGATGTCCTTCCCCGTCATGCTTTGGATTCTTCCAGAAATGCCAATTTCAATTCCCAAGCTGTGCCGTCATACACACCCTTGTAAATCATGATCTTCTTATCTTTATGGAAATACTTCCAGGGTTTATGGAGAGGAAGATGCTTTGGGGGATCCAGTAGCGACAGAATGACAGAGCCACTGGAATGTGGGAAGTTGTCATCACAACTGCCTGGTTGGGAAACAGTTTTCACATTGCCCATGGCTCATTCCCTCGAGTCCGGCGCAGTATTTGTATAAAAGCCTTCAGCTCACAGTGTCTCCGTAGTCCCATCACTTGCCCGAGGTTAGGTGGACAAGGTGAGTGTTCTTACTGATCTGTGGCAGTTTGGGGATGGCTGGGGCTGCCACATCTCATCTGAGTGGGACAAGCCACTCCAGGTGGGAGGCAATGGAAACTAACTGGTAATTTCAGGAAGACCAGGCTCATGGAAGTCACCGAGGTGGTTCAGAAGCATCGATCCCAGGAGGGGTGAAGTTAACCAGAGACTGGGGAGTTGGAGCAGGGAGGTGGAAGCTAGTTGATAGGACAGAGACAGTTACACAGGGCTGAAAGGTAGGACTAAAGGCACAGAGCCCATGACACAAGAAAAGAAAAAAGGGAGATAAGAGAGGCAGTACAGCCATGGACACATGCTAAAAATGTGGTTTCTAGGATGCATAAATTAGAGGGCATGGTAACAAATAATTTAAGATTTGGGGAATAACTAGTCTGCTAAGCTGCTGCCTTTGAAGTGAGGAGTCTGGGGAGAATCAGGCAGGTAGGAGAAGGCGTTGCCAAATTGTGACTTACCCACTGCTGAATTTTCCCTTTGTCAGGAAAGCAGGGCTGCTCTGCTAAAGGATACAGCCTCTGGAGCCACAGATTCAATTGCAGAATTTCAGGCTTTGTAGAAAATACTGATACAAGCAAGGTTTGCATTAATTGGACTTTCAAAATATCTGCACTGTTTTTTAGGGTACCCGAACTTTCTCCAAGATGTCTTACCAGCAAAAGCAGCAGAAGTGCCAGCTCCCTGCCAAGTCCCTCCCCAAATATCCACCCAAGTGCCTCCCTCAGGCCCCTCAGGCTCCTGCTTCATGTCCAGCCCGATGCCCACCTCCGGCCGCCTCCTGCTGTGTTCCCACCTGCTGTGTTTCTGGCTTCGGAGTCAGCTGCTCTCCAGTTTCTCACCGGTTTCCAAGCGTCTACCTGCGCCAGCCCCAGCATCCAGACTGCTGTGAGGACGAGTCCTTCGGATGCTCCAGTTATTGCCATTGCTCTGGGGGCTGCAGCTGACCTGCCACCTTCAAGGAACCAAAGAATCACAAAGACCAGCCTTGAATCGGTGCCTTTCCTTGCTCTTACCCTTCTTCTCCCCTCTCCTCCTGAACTCAGCTTCCTGGTTCACAGGTGATGGCTTCCTGTTTTTGCTGAGATCCCCAGGCCTCCTTGCCTTGGCTCTGTTTCTAGATAAAGGAGACCCGCATGCAAGGAAAAATCTGCTCTCTGAAGCCTTATCAGGGTGAAAAAATAAAGCTTATCTTTCCTGGTACTCTGTTCTATTTGGTGTTTATTGCTACCCCAGCCTCAGCTCTGGGGAGCTCACATTAACCTGGATTCTTTAAATAGACCCAACAATAAGCCAGCCAGATGGGAAATTCCCCCCAAAGTAGCCCCAAGATCTGAGCTGTTTGAGAGGACTGGGAAGAGGCAAGATCCAGAGGGGAGTGGGAGGAGGATGTTTTCAAAAGGTAAGTGACTCTGTTCCATGCTGTTGCAGCAGGTGTTCCCGTCACTGAGCTTTCTTCCTACGCATCTAGGACATTCTGCTTCCCAGACCATTCTTATTTGGGAGAATCTCATGCTCAAGGAGGACATGGCACAGGGTACTTATAGCTCTCAGATCTCAGTTTAAAGAGGCATGAAAATATACTTTCCTTGAGCCTATCCACACCACTGAGTCCCTCCCTCTGTATCTGCTAGACTCAGGTGGGAATCCACACAGTGGTCCCGTTAGCACAATACCCGGGAGACCCTTTGACCTTGGAGTTGCTGTCTAGCCTTTGTGGGTTCTTTCCCTCTTCTACTCAATAGGACAAAAGGCATGGGTTTGGGAGTCTTCTCCCAAGGCACAGTCCTTCCCACTCCAACAGTGGACATGGCCAGAGGCCACAGCAATTCTTCTGCCCATCCATCAAGGCCATGGGCACTTAGCCGCAGTCGTGAGACACACTGACGCCTATCGGGTCAGCAGGAGACAAAGGAATGGGGTTATGGTCAGTACCCCAGAAACTGCACATATCCACAGCTTAGATTAACCAAACCACAGCTATTAAAACACCTGGGCTCAGGGAGGGGAGTCTGTCTCACACATGAATCCCACCCATTAGGTGTGTCCTGGCAGAAGAAAGATTGGCAGCTTCTGTTCCAGGCCACCCTCTTGGCCCCAAATAAATCACTAAACGTCGTGGCTTGCCAGGGCCACTTGGGGCACTGAGAGCTCCCATGGTTAGAAAAAAGCCAGATGTAACCACCATCTCTGACATCCCAATGCTCAGCCCAAGGAAGGGGTCTTCCAGATCCATAGTTTCAACCTATGACAAAAGAAACAGTAGGCTGGAAACAGACAGGTGCTTCAGTGGTTCTTGAGATTTCTATTTGTGTTTGTGTGTGTGTGTGTGTGTGTGTTGACACCTTGGATAAGATTCAGCATGCTTGCTCAAAAAAGTTAAATAACTGATGATAAATGATAACACCTTAGGGATCACCTGGCTCTCCAGGTTAATGTGGACTATTAGTCTACGTAACAGATCCCAGAGTAAAAATTTTGTAACATGTCAGTGTGTATTTTTAACTTTTTACTCATGTTTATTAATTTAAGGGGAGATATTATTTTTCTACATATTCTGAGCCTCATTCTTTAAAATAGTATCTTCCATTTCACAAACTCACCCCTTACCACTGGAGAAAGTGTCATCTGCGAGGCAAAATGGCAAGAGTCCTACCTGCATTTATCTGTGCTATTCTATTGTGCTCACTCTCGGGGATCTGGGAGGGTGTCTCTCTGAAGACCAAGTTCTATTCCAATGAAGGTCCCAAGGTTTAGATTTTGGAATAATTTTTTTTTGAGACACAATCTTGCTCTGTCACCTGGCTAGAGGTTAGAGTGCAGTGGCATCATCTTAGCTCATTGCAACCTCAAACTCCTGGGCTCAAGCCATCCTCCTGGCTCAGGCTCCCAAGTAGCTGGTACTACAGGTGCGAACCACAACACCCAGCTAATTTTTCTTTTCTTTTTTTTTTTTTTTTTTTTTTAAATAGAGACAGGGTCTCACTCTTTCTCAGGCTGCTCTCAAATTCCTGAGTTCAAGCAATCCTCCCGCCCCGGCGTCCCAGAGTGCTAGCATTACAGGCGTGGGCCACCTCGCCAGGCCGGTTTCAGAATAAATATTATGCAATCTATTTTGGTTCTGGTACAGTTATCTTCTCCAGAGCTTTGCTTTAAAACCCTCTGTCTTAAACCAGTCTCTTTCTCAACTGGTTAAGAGATTTGAGAGAAAAAGTGTATGATGAATTAGCTCTCTCAAAAATGCCAATATTAATTAAGAGTGTGACTATGTGCTACATCCACCTCACCCTTTATATACTATATCTAGTTATGTAAAATTTTATTTATATCAAATTGTATTACAGCTCACTGTGGTGCCAAATAAATCCAGATGCATCAATGTCTCATGGTAAGTTATTTTAGCAGCTGGTGAACAAGTCATATGTCATATATGATATTGTCATGCTTAAGCTAATCTTAGCACCCAGTATACATTTTCTTACCTGTCTTTATATTTATAAATGTTTATTTTAGATCAAGGTAAAATAATGACTCTTTATACTAGAAATTGATCGCTAATTAAACAGAGAACATTTTAAAAAAATAATTATTTCTGTTCCCAACAGAGTATTCAGGCTTAAAATGGCACAAACTGTGGAGTACTGGTACTGATTGTCTCCAACTAGCAATAACCATATTGATTATAGTGTACAAAATTAATGCCATGTGCCCAATATTTGACTCTAATTTATCTTAAAATAATACAGTACAATTATGTTTTTTAAATCACCAGGATGTGCCTTTTATAATTATTCAGAATAGGGTAAATCACTGACATGTTTTATGTGGTGAAATTTCACAAGAAAGTTTTATGCCAGTTGCTTCCTGACAATTAAAATTATCAATTTGCTATAAAACATAATATACATTGACTTGAAATAGCTAAGTTAATTTTAAAAATAGACATAAATTTAAATCTGGCAATAAAAATGCATTTATATTACATCTAAAGTGGGTTTCCACGTTGTACATGAAAGAAAAACATATATAGTCATGCACTGTATAACAATGTTTGGGTCAACAACGGACCACATAAGAGAGTGGTCCCATAAGATTATAATGAAACTGAAAAATCCTATCACCTGGACGTCATAGGCATTGTAGCATAAGGCATTACTCACATGTTCATGGTGATTCTGGTGTAAACAAACCTACTGCTCTGCCAGTTGCCTGAAAGTGTAGCATATATAGTTAGGTACATTACATAATATTTGATAATAATAAAAAATGACTATGTTATTGGTTTATGTATTTACTATGCTATATACTTTTTATCATTATTTTAGAGTACACTTTTTCTACTTATTAAAAAAAAAGTTAACTGTACAGCAGCCTCAGGCAGGTCCTTCAGGAGGTATTCCAGAAGAAGGCATCATTATCATAGGAGATGACAGCCCCATGTGTGTTACTGCCCGTGGAGACCTTCCACTGGGACAAGATGTGGAGGTGGGAGACAGTGACAGTGATGATCCTGACCCTGGGTAGGCCTAGTCTGTGTGTGTTTTTGTCTTTGTTTTCAATAAAAATTTTAAAAATTAAAAAAATTTTTAAATAGAAAAAAGCTTACAGGATAAGGATATAAAGAAAGAAAATATTTTTGTACAACTATACAATGTATCTGTGTTTTAAGCTAAGTGTTATTACAAAATGGTCAAAAAGTTAAAAAAATTAAAAGTTTATAAAAGTGAAAAGTCATAATAAGCTAAGGTTAGTTTATTTTTGAAGAAAATTTAGTGTAGCCTAAGTGTACAATGTTTATGAAGTCTACAGTGGTGTACAGTAATGTCCTAGGTTTTCACATTCACTCACCACTCACTCATTGACTTACCCAGAGCAACTTCCAGTCCTGCAAACTCCATTCATGGTAAGTGCCCTGTCCAGGTATATCATTTTTTATCTTTTATGCTGTATTTTTACTGTATATATATTTTATTTATATGTGTGTATGTATATAATTTGTATACATTTTAATTGTATCTTTTCTAGGTTTAGATATGTTTAGACTCACAAATACTTACAGTCCTGCTACCATTGCCTATAGCTGTGGTCCTCAACCTCCCAGCCCCGCCCACAGACCACAGAGCCCTGCCACTGCTCCACCCCTGTGGAAAAATTGTCTTCCATGGAACTTAGGAACTGGGAGGGCCACACAGGCAGGCAAGCGAGTGTAACTTCATAGCTTCATCTGCATTTACAGCTGCCCCTCATCGCTCGCTTCACTGCCTGAACTCCACCTCCCTCCCACCCCATGGAAAAATCGTCTTCCATGAAACCTGTCCTTGGTGCCAAAAAGGTTGAGGATATTGCTACTACAATATCAATACAGTAACATGCTGTCCAGGTTTATAGCCTAGGAGCCACAGGCTATGCCATATAGCCTAGGTGTGTAGTAGACTAAACCATCTAGGCTTGTGTAATTACGCTCCTTGATGTTCCCACAACAAGGAGATTGCACGTATCGATGTATTTCTCAGAACATATCCCCGTCATTAAGTGATGTATGACCATACTAATAGAGAATAGCTTGTTAAAAATCACATGCAATTGACACTGTAAGAAGGATGTTAGATGACCAGCTGATTTAGAAGTACAATTAGAATCATTTGCAGATAAAGAAGTTCAGAATGATTCCAGTATGACATCAACCTCACTTCATGAATTATTCCAAGGCTGAGATCATGAAATATTTATAACAAAACTAAAAAGGGGTATGGCTGCTGGCAATATTTCCATTTTGCTTGTTTTGGTACAGTATGTTCAAGCAATTAAATATAAAAATGACTGACATATAATCAACAGAAGAAAACTTACAAATTTTGAGATCAGCTTTTTAGCATATTATTAATAAATCATCACAATATGATATTTACATTGATATTGCAAAAGCAATGACAGAAAAATTGTAGGAACTGTGCTTAGTAGACACTATTGCTAATATGAGCTTAAGTAATTGTTGTGTGTTGAATGAAAAATAAATAAATTTAAGATGCTGACATAATGCAAAACAATGTCTGACAAAGCCGTTCATAAAAATTAGCTTTAAATTGCCAGTTTATCATGTTAATGAGAAGAAATAGGAATTAGTTTTTTATGCTAGAGATCATTGACAATACAGGGACAAAGTCCTAGCATAGATATCTCAAATGAAATAAATACCATTTTGTTTGTTGATAAACATCACTATGTTGATAAATATCATAAATATATTATAGCTGCATCATCTGGAAAATTTTGTTAATCTATTTAATAAACTGAAAAAGCTTATCATATGCAGTATTACAATGTCACTATGTTTAAAATAGCAGATAAAGTATAAACACCTTTGACTCAATATGGCAAACAAATTCAACTTTTTGAAAAATTTAGTCACTATTAATTTATTAAATAAATATTTTTTATTTATTTTTATTTACTTAAATAAAAAAACTTTTTCTTTGTATTACTTTGTATAACTTATAATTCCTGCACCTACAGCTTCAGGAGAAAAAATCAATATTTATTAAGCACGTACTATATACTAGGCATTGATTTGAGAGTTGATATGGCTATTAAAAAAATAGCCCCTGCTCTTATGGAGCTTACAGTCTCATAGGGAGGCGGACAATAACCACACCATGGCTAAATGCATAATATATTATGTGGTTCTAAGGGGTATGGCAAAGAAATAAAGCAAGGCTGGAGGAACAGAGAGTGTAGGGGGAGGCCTGCTAGTTTATACAAGGTGGTTGCAGAAGGCCTGTGTGATAAAGTATTATTTTGCCAGAAGTGAGGAAGCAAACTACATGAATCTCTGGAGAAAGAGCACTTCAGGCAGAAACATCATGAGT
>JAQIFY010002431.1:0-13352 GCA_028533085.1 Varecia variegata | reverse complement strand
ATGAGATTGCTCTAAGGACACAATTACATAATACACCGAAAAGCACATTATAAACTAAAAAGATCTAAATAAACTTAATAAATGCCTAGGTTCCCACAGTAAAGACTAAAGCTATGATTCAGTCATGGCCACCACATTCATCTCCTAAGAGTACTTCTCAAAGGCTAATATGACAGACACCACCTGGTCTCCTCAAAGAGCAGGTTCTCCTTGGGTAGGTCTGGGCCTGGCCAGGGCCGAGGCTCTGTGTCCACCAATTCCTGGGTGACGGCAAGGCTGGGGCCACCCTCGGGGGGATTAAATGCTAAAAGATCATCCCAATTCTTGGTGCACGGCCAGCCTTACGAGGTATATTTCCTGAGTGTATCGCAGGCTTTGGTTAACCTTAGTGAGCTTTGGAGTAAGTCTGTATACGTTTGGTTGTGAATACTACTTTACAAACTCAATAGCAAAGTGCTCTTTCTTGGCAGCCAAAGAGCTAAAGCGCGAGTGTTAATTAGCTTCTCTGCTATTTCCAGTTTTCAGGACAAGAGTCAACAACACGTAAAAACAGAGGAAGCTATTTTGCTCAGAGCATCTCCAAACGGTGGTGGGAGGTGGGAAAGAACTCTGTACTTGGAAACACACACACACTCCTCCAAAAGAAAAACCCGGATTCTCCGAGATTCCAAATTCACAGGAGACCAACTTGTCTTCTGTATCTGAACAAAAGTCTCACAACATCCAGAAGAAAACACCTGAGCTAATGAGCAACTTGCAGAAATGCTGCCGCCTCCTGGCGCAGGAGCACCCCGGACGCAGACCTGGGAGGGAACAGAAAAGCCGGCAGACCCTGCAGGGCTGCATTTTCCAACTTGGGCCATCAGAATCACTTGATAAAACACAGACTGTCACCTCCCGCCCCAAGGAGTTCCTGATGGAACCGGCCTAAGGCAGCCCCAGACGATGGTGCTCGCGCAGCACGGAGTCTGGACAGCCACCTGTCGAGGAGAAATCCTGCCTCGCTCCTCGAGGCTGCACCCCAGCATCTAGCACAGTGTCTGGTACACACGGGTGGCCCCCAATGCACATTTGCCAAATGAATGACCGTTATAACCTTCGTTCCCAAGAACAATTTTACTACTTGATTATGCGTATGTCCTGCCAAGTATCCCATACATACATTCATTTCAAAAAATAAACAATTACACACGTGCCAGGCACTAGAGCCCCTTCATCTTAAGGGACTTGCAGTTAAATTAAATTGAGCCCAATCACAGACACTAGTATCACACTTTTTCCTTATTGCTGTCTGGACAGTTAGATCTTACAGGCTTCTGCCACTGAAGTGGAAGACAACTCACCTATCCAAAGCACCCCAGAGAAAAGCCTGCTTACTCAAAATGGATCAATTCATTTCACACATACTCCAAAAACAACACACAAGAAAATGAAATCAAGATGAGGATTTGCCTGGAGAGAACACAAATATCTGTGTTTACATCAGAAACCCGGAGATCTCCAGCGTGCTTTCCTTAAAGACTCTTCCAGTTGCTGGGAACCAGGGGAAGCCCAGGGAGCAGCCCCAGGTGAAAATGCTACTAAATCTTCGAGGATTTCTTCTCCAAATCCTTTCACGTTCACTGAGCAAGGCTCAGAAAGGGCTTTGGCAGCCGTTTTTCAAATCCTCTGCCTGATCTGCATGTTACCATAGTCACATTCATTCGGAAAAACAGGTGTTTCTGTTAAAATTAGCTGTTTCAAACTGCCAAATATTTTAGATCCCTATTCCAGCTTTAAAAAAAAAAGTGTAAAATAACCAATCAGATAGATTTAACTGATGCTTCCAGAATTATAAAGATGAGGATGGGGGTGGGGGAGAATAAAAAGAAAATACACACACACACACACACACACACACACGTAATTTTTGCATTTCCTAACATTTCTTAACATCAACCAGAATGAATATTAAAGGCTAAAACAGCCAAAGATAGAGCTGTGCTTTTTTCTGGTTAAGTCAAGTCTTATGTTTGAAAGCCTTGTTTTTGTCCCATTTTCTGGGTTGACTGTCATAAATAATGTCTTTTGTTCAGAGAACTTGGCCATAATTATTTCCTCTTCTCATGACCATTCAAAGGAAGAAAGTTTTCAAGATGCCCTGGTCAGGATGGTGTGTACTAAGCTGTGTAAGAAACTTGAGTACTGATGTCTTGAATTCACTCTGTTGCCGTTTAATTTAAAAATTTTTTTTTAAAAAATCAGGCCACTCTGATTTTATTCCTGGAACCAGTACCTCTACTGACCTTATTAAACTCTATTATGAAATAGGTCTGAGATGCTGCTTTTTTAAAATCAGGGTCTATTTAAAAACCAAGTTTAGCAACCTAGAACATTGGAATATAGTCAAAATGTCAAAGGCCTGTGCTCACACCCCTTCCGAGCCCAGAGGTGCAGACACTAACACTGCGCCCCTCACTCTGGCTTTTTGAACCCTCCTGGGCAAAAAGTACAAGCAGAATTCATTTCCAGACACCTGCTGGAAAAAAACCTGAACCTTTATCTCATAAACAGAGTGGGGGAGAAGAGGTTAAAATACCATTTTTCTTAAAGTTTGAAACTTTTATCAACTTCAGAGGATAGAGATTTTGCTTATTACATGATAAAATCTTTAATACACAGAAACATTGAGAGCAACTATCATTTGGCTAACAAGTTTCAAAATTAATCTGGTGACTAGTTTACTTCATCTAAGTAGATAGGGAAAGTGTTTTTTTTTTTTTTTTGGCTTGAATTATCCCTTAAATTGCTTGTGCAAGAAATGAGTCCAGAGAAAAATTGGCAATTTTTTTTCTTAATCAAATACCAAATTTACAGATTTCTCGCCCTTATTTTGCTTTGTGTTTGTTCCTTTTTGTTTGCTCTTCGTGATCTGCATTGGCTAAACCAACCACGTACGTGAACTGTCAGTACTTGTGTAAATCCAATAAAAATAAAAATTTCTACAGGCATGCAGAGTTGTCACCCCCAGTTCTTCCTGAACCTGACCCAGACTTTACAGAAGGGCAGGGGGAGAGGAATAAACATTCTCAAGGTCATTTTCCTCTTTTAAAGACTTAAAAAACTTAAACTTACCAGGACCTAAGAGAGAAAAACAACTGCTCCCTTGACTGTTTTTTAACAAATGTATGCACCTACCACTTTAAGACCTTTTCAAACTGCAAATTCAGGGCAGTGAAACAGTCCTCGTCTCACCCTATACGGGTTTTAAGACATTTTACACATTGAATTTCATGTTCCTGTAATAAATACAGCCATTCAAGCAAGTAAAACAGTCAGTATGACTTTCTTCTCTCTCTAATGTATCACAGTGAAAAATTCTTTCTTTTCAGATTTGTGGGAACTGCAGACGTTTAAGCACAACAAATCCCAAGAAAAATGTAAACTGAACAAATTTAAAGCATGTATGAGCTTTTACCCATGTGGCCCTCCCAGGCTTCAAGCACTGTAAATAAATCTGTTGTGCTTTTAGTGGGAAAATGTTCAAAATTTAACCAGGTTCAGCAAAACTATACATCCCACCACCACCACTAGACAAAAAAAAATTCCTTAAAATGTCTGCAGAAATGACAAACTACCTTACTATAACTCCAAATATCAATCAACAAAGCATTCTTCTAACATACAATCAACCACAGCATATCTGAGATCAAGGTCACAAAACTAGGTGCTTTGCCTGCAATTATGCTGTGGCTCTAGAAAGTTCTGAACACTTTCCAGGACACCTCTTTCTCTATTAAACAGTCTAGGGCACTCTCTATTTCCTAAAACCATGAGGATCTCGTCTGCATAGCCGTGTCCACATAAAGGATGCCAAGTACTCTTGGTTCACAGTACTCTTACAGCTCCGAACCTAGACAGTCCGAGCTAGGGAGGCTGGCACGCCACACGGCATTAGGAAGTGCTTTAACCTGAAAATGACAGGCAGTGTACAAACCTGACTTCAGTCAGCCTGAACTCCTGTTCACTAGGAGGGAAAGATGAGCCACGACAAAGGAAGCTAAATTACTGTCCAGGAGAAATCAGAGGTGAGACAAAACCCCCGCTTACAGCTCGTCCCAAGCTCTGTGCATAATCCAACGACATTTGTGTCACCTGCCCTTAAAAATAGAATGTTACACACAGTCCTCTTTTCTTGCAATACTAGGCTGCTCAAAGGAGTAATTCTTGAGGGAAAAGCAGGAAGGGCTGGGAATTGGGGACCCACCTCCCTACTGTTGAAGGGCCTTTCCATAGACTCCTCCCATACATGCAGCATGCAAAATCACAATTATTGAAAAAAACAACAATTGCAAAAAGCCATCTGAGAAACATAACATTTTAATAGATGAAATAAATACTCCAGTACATGCAAGGTAAAAACTTGACGCTGGGGGAAAAAAAAAATCACTCTATAGTGTAAATTAAAAAATAAAACACACGCTCACAGTAGCTTTCCCCCCATTTGCAAATCACATGGCAAATTCATACTCTTTCCACACCAAGTATACTCCTAATTCAACACAGTTGCTTAAAAAAATAACGACATACAAAAAAGGTAGCTACATCCATGTCTAAGGAGTGAAAACTGAGGTAACCTTTCTTTTAATTAAAAGAAGACAGGAATAAAACCAAAAAAGAAACGAACCCATGACCTCCTTCCTGCCTAATTGATAATAAAATTTAGTTGAGAAATTCGGGAAGATGGGCTTGGGTAGGGGCGGGAGCAACACCACAGCCAGCAGATCATACACCTTCCACCTCCCAGTCCCCGCTGCGGGGCTGGCGGCCACCTGGGCCTTCGGGCGTGTCACCTGTGCGCACAGCCCTGCCTCCCCAGGCTTCCTCTCGAGCACTGACGCCGGGGCGGAGGCGTGGGCTTCACCTGTGAGCTCTTTGGTATAAACGGAGAGGGGCAGAGAGAAACTTCCCTTAGCCTGGGTGGGAGAGGGGTACGGGGTGCTAATTCACAGAATTGGAATTCACTGGCGGTAAAGTCCGGGGCGAAGACCTCTCCCGTAAAGCCTGAGATAGCAGGGTGCAGCCCTCGGACACGGCGCAGGCCGAGCTCCGCAGCCGCTCCCTGTGGTCCGACGTCCTGGCGCCCCCGTCGGGGTGCTGCGCCAGGTCCCTGAGGCACTGGGTCAGGAGCACGCAGGCCGACACCACGCTCATGGCGCCGCCCAGGATGGCCGTCTGCGCCGCCTTGCCCTCGGCGCTCACGGCGGCCGCGCGGCCCAGGAACTGCGGCTCGGTGGCGAAGCCCACCAGCGCGCCCACCGCCTGCACCAGCGGCCCGCTGAAGAGCGCGCAGCGGCTGCGCGCCAGCTCGCTGGGCGCCGCCTTCACCTCGCGCACGCAGGCCAGCAGCGCCGACGCGCTCGTGCTCATGCACTTGACGCCCAGCTTGAACTGCTCGCGCGAGAAGCGGTCCCGCGACCGGTCACTGGCCAGGGCGCACGCGTCCGTCAGGAACTTGAGGTTGCGCGACAGGCCCTGCGACACCTCCAGCAGCAGCTGGGGCGTCAGGTCGGCCAGCGGCGTGGCGCGCAGCACGGCGCAGCCCTGTTCCACCTCGTGCCGGCAGCGTGTCACGCGGTAGCGGTCCACGAGGCCTGGCTGCGCGGGCTGCGCACCCGGCGTGGCCACGGCCGCCAGGTAGGCCGCGTGGGCCGAGCACTCGGTCAGCGACACCACCAAGTCGCCCAGTTCCGCCAGGCTGTCCCCCGCCTCCCCGAAGCGGCCCATGTTGAGCTGGCTCTGCACGTCGTGGGTGAGGATGGAGAGCCCCTTCGTGCGTGCGATGATGGTGTCCCGGCACTGCTCGAAGGACTCGGCGCCCGCGCCGGCGGCGGCGGCGCCCTCGAAGAGCACGGGCCGCGCCTCGCTCGACAGCAGTAGCAGGTCGGCCACCAGCTGCATCTTGCCCTTGCAGTGGTCGCACACGGACACCAGCCTCTTCCGCGGCTGCGAGCCGGCCCCGCCGACGGCGCTTGCAGGAGCCGGAGAAGCCGCCTCGCCAGTGGGCTTCCCCGCGCTGCCGCTAGCCATCGCGCCCGGGGGGCACTGGCATGCCGCTGGGGAGCCCGCTACCACCACCGCCGTCCCGGCGGCCGTCGCGACTGTGCTGGCCCGGGCCGCGGTGCCTTCCCCGCACCATCATGCCATCCACCGCCGCGGGCAGAGGGCGCTGGGCTGCGGCGCGGCGTCGGCCCGCGAGCCACGGGGCGCGGGAGGCTCTTCGGGACGCGGGGAGCAGCTTCGGCGTCGGGCCTGCTGGCGGGCTTGCCGGAACCATGAACCGGGGCAGGGCGAACTCACGGTCCTCGCTCCTCGTCGCCGCGCTGCCAGGAAAGTCCCTTGCAATGGGCCGCCGCCGCCTTTCTGGGCATGACCCGGCGCGGCCGCCGGAGCGGAGGGCGGGGCGGGCGGTTGGGAGTTGTCCTTCCTTCCTTCCTTTCTTTGAAACCGAAATCCCTTCCTGGGAGCCGCTCGAGGCCACCTCCGTCCCGCGCGCACGTGGGCTTCAGGCGGCGCGACCCCGCGACGGCGGCCCAGGCTGGCTCTGCGGGACGCGCGGTCGCCCCGCGCGCATCTCCCGCCTCCCGCTCTCGGGACGCGGCGCCGGCGGCAGGGCCGAGGGTGTGGCCGGCGCTGTCGCGGCCGCGCAGTCAGAGTCGGGCGGGAGGCTGCACTGATTGCGCACAGCGGCCGCCCCGCTAGCGCTGTCGCCCGCCCACCGCGCCCGGGCGTGCCCGGCCCCGCGCGGCCCGTTCCCGCCTCTTGGGCTCACAGGGCGCAGCACGGGCCCGCGGCCGCCTGCCCTCCCGGAACGCGCGCCCGGCGGCCGGCCGCTGGCTGTCGGCGCGAGTCCATCCCCGTCGCCTCCGCGTCGCGGGCCCGCAGCGGCTGAGCTCCCCCGGGGCCCCGGGCCCCGCGCATCGGATCCCGCACGTCTCCGGCGCACTTAGAAGGTCCCCGCGACGCCGCGGCGGCCGGCTCTGGCCGCGGCCCCTGCCATTTTCAGCAGCACCAACTTCCGAGCGCGCGGGAGGAACCGAGAGGAAGGGCGGGGGCGGCAGGCCCGGGAAAGCGCCGCTTCCTCCGCGCGGCTCCGCTCGGCTTCCCTCTTCCCGTCCGCGCCGCGCCCGGCTCGCCGCCGCCGCCCGGAGCCTATAGAAGCCTTTTGTGTGGCGTCACCGCCTCTCGTTTAAATCCCGCTTCCTCCTCTCGCCCTTCCTCCCGCCCCCTGCGCCGCTCCCGGATGCTTGCGCGATGCGCTGCTCCTCCCCCGGGAAGCCGGGGCTGCGAGGGCGCCGCCGCCCAGCGCGCCGCGGGCCGGCCTCCCCGCCGCCCCGGGCCGAGCTGGGGGACTGGGCCGGGGCTCCGCGCACACCGAGGGGACCCGGGCGCAGCCCACGTTGGCCTTACGTAAGCTCCCGGCCGGCCCGGGGGACTCTCCGCCTCCTCCCCGCGAGGGAGCAAATCTGAAAGGTGACCCGCCCTCCGGGCCGAAGGGAGGAGGACAGTCGGTGCCATCCCCCGGTGACTCGCTGGGGGCCTGTTCTCCGGTCGCAGGACTTGGACCGGTCTTGTAAGCGCTTCCCCTGCCCTTTGTTGTGCCTGGTCCTCTCCACCGCGGGTTGCTGAGGGCGGCCGGCGACACGGAGACGGGAAAGGAGTCCTGGACGCGGGGTCCCGGGGTGGGGCCAGGTGCGTGCCGCTCCCTCACTTGAAGCGTACCTTATGCGGTGAGCGCGGGCCTGAGCCAGGTCCCGGGTCACTCTTCCCCCGCTAGTGGGGAGCTGTGACCTCCCGCAAGTTCTCTCTCCCGAGTACCCCGCTTTCCCTTCTCGGAATCAGGCACTGGGCACTGGCTGCGTGATTCGTAAAGGGTCGCTGTTAGAATTGCTGTGAGCTTTGACCAGCACCGTGTGCCCCCTAGTCACTTCTACTTCTTCGTTTACATACGGAGTAACAGCGACCCCGGTTCAGTAGGAGAGGCGGCCTTTGGAGCAAACATCATCATTCCAGTTCACAGATCGGGAAACTGCTGGGCAGGAAGACAGCAGGTGGCTGGGCGAGGACCACCCTCCCCTCCCCCCACCAGCTTGTCCTTCAGGAAGTGGTTGGTTGGAACCCCTGGGCTTCCTCCCAGCAAAGTGCCAGGTCTCCTAGTCTTCAAACAGGCCCTCCAGGTAGGTGCCCAGCCCCACACAAGCTGGTGGCTCAGCCACGTGTTTGTTCCTCTGTCCCTTTCTAGGACCCCAGGTCACCTTTTCCCAGCCAGTTATAATTGTTACTTATAACTAGGCTGAATTGCAATTTATTGTCCAAACCCAAACAGTTCTGAGAGTGAACTGTGAGACATGCTATTAATACATTAACCAGGAACGTCACCCTACTTATAACGGAAAGTATCCTTAGATATCTTCTGGAATCTAGATGAACCCACTTATAATGTTTTGCAAACAGAGGTCAATAAAACTGACAACTTTGGAAACAGGCAGTGATTCTGTAGGGCTAATCTCCTTTATCCTACAAGGGAAAACAGTCAGGTAATCAGGCTCCTTCCATGGTAACCTAGGAATTGCATCCTGGTCTTTCTTAGCTCCAAAAACTTACTACGAGGGAGAAGTCAAACCTTTCCTCTATGCCCAGTTTATTCAGGAAACTGCTCTGGGATCGGGATTTTTATCCAAAGCCACGTGGTGCCCCTGGAGTCGTATTTTGCTTTCTTCTGTATATGCGGTTTGTTTTGTTACTGTTGCTGTGCTACACACAGACTGTCGCACTCTATGCAGTGAGGTTTGGTTTAGCTTTAAACATTGGTAGGATTTGCTACTACTGCTGTGGACTCAAAAAAAAAAAAAGAAAAAAGAAAAAAAGAAAAAAAATTCGTAGGATTGTTTTCTTGGCCTTCTCTGCTTCGTTTTTCGGAGAGGGCAGCTCCTCCTAAACTGACCCTTCCAGGTACTACAACTTCCTTTAGATTCACCTTGACTTTCTGCGGTTGTTCATTCACTCCACAAACGCTGTGCACCTGGGTGTGCTGGACGCCAGAGTTACAGAGTACTCCGAGGCCTCCACTCTTGAACATCACAGTCCAGGGAGAGCAACAGATTCACAAACAAGGAATCCCAATTTCAGCTTTGGTATGGTAAAGAAATCACAGCGGAGACAGTGCAGCCTACCAAGCATGTTGGTTGCAGGTAGGCAGGGTCCTGTGATTTGTCCTCAGCTGTGAAATGTAAGCGGCAGTGATGTGTGTTACTGCCAGGCCAGCTGTGAAAAGGCAATCTGTAATCCTCTGCCCTTTCTCTTACCCTGCTGTAACTACAGCAGGAGACTGCAGTTTGGGGAGCCCGTAAGCCTAGGTGACTGTGGAGTGACTCTCTCTTGACCTGTATTGGGTACGTAACAGGCACAAAGTAAACTTTTGTTGTGTCAAACCATTGAGATTTGAGGGTTATTTGCTGCTGTAGCATATTTTAGTCTAATTTGATTAATAGAGGAGAGCGTGTGTGTCTGACCCTAGAGTCACTGGATTAAGGGGGTTTTTTTTGTTTGTTTGTTTGTTTTTTAGAAAACTCCACCTATTACCTGTTCGGACCCTCTTTTAAGATTAAAATAAATGTGAACCAAAGTCTTGCACAAGGTATTTGCTGTGGTCTAACCCGCCAAATTCATATGTTGAAACTTAGTTTCCAGCATGATGGTATTAAGAGGTGGGGCCTTTAGGAGGTGGTTAACTCTTGAGAGTGGAGCTTTCATGGATGGGATTAGTGACCTTATGAAAGAGGTGTAAGGGGACGGTTCACCTCTTCGTTTGGTCCTTGGGTCATGTGAGGATGCAGCAACAAGGTGTCACCTACAAGAAATGGACCCTCACCAGGCACAGATCTTGGACACCTTGATCTTGGACTTCCCAGCCTCCAGAACTGTAAGCAATAGATTTCTATTAATTTATAAATTACCCTGTCTACAGTGTTTTGTTATAGTGCATGAACAGACTAAAACAATAATTTTTATTAAAATGGATGTTGCGTGAGAGAAGAATGCTGAAAACGTGTGGACTGAGGATGGGCCGGGGGAAGGTAAACGGAGCGGATGGGAGGGAGCTGGGGCTGTGCAGAGCGTGGCCCGGCCCCCGCAGAGGGCATCCTCGGTGCTGGCCCAAGGCCCGTGCAGAGCAGGCATTTGATAAGTGAGTGAGCAAGATGCAGAGAGAACTGAGTGAGGATTTGGGCAGGTAAAGGTGGAACCGACGGAGAAGGGGCAGGCGGGATTGGGGAAACGTCCTCTCCCTTTTTTGCCTGTTTTAGAAGGTGCAGAAAACAGTATGGGCACTCTGCTTTGTTTTTGTTTTTTAAATTGTAAAATATGAAATGTACCATCTTAACCACTTTCAAGTGTACAGCTCAGTGGTATTAAGTATATTGTTGTGCAACCATCACCACCATCTAGCTCTAGAAATTTGTCATCTTCCCAGCTGAAACTCTGTCCCTGTTAACAACAGCTCCCCATCCACCCCCTACCCCAGCCCTGGCAACCACCCTTCTCCTCTCTCTGTGGGTCTGACTGCTGGAGAGACCTCATGCAAGTGGAATTATACCGTATTTGTCTGTTTGTATCTGGTTTATTTCACTGAGCATAATGTCTTTACGGTTGTAGCGTGTCAGAATTTCCTTTTTTTTTTTTTTTTTTTTTTTTTTTTTTAACTAGACGGGTCTCACTCTGTCACCCAGGCTGGAGTGCTATAGAATTTCCTTACTTTTTAAGGCTCAATAATATTCCATCGTAAGCACTCCGATTTTTTTTTTAAGAGATGGGGGTCTTGCTCTTGCTCAGGCTGGTCTTGAACTTGTGACCTCAAGTGATCCTCCCGCCTCGGCCTCCCAGAGTGCTGGGATCACAGGCGTGAGCCACCGCGCCGGGCCCTCTCTGGGTTTTGATAGGGACTGTCACGCTGCACCTGAGACTGGCCAACACCAAGCTGCGTTTTGCGTACAGCGCCACCTGGTGGTCTATAGGGGCGTTCTTTGGCCTAATGTACCTTCCGAGTAGAGCAGCGTCCCTCTGTTTTGTTTTTCTGTGCACACAAATTCTGTGAGCATCAGCGTGTTTGTGCGTCTTTCTCATTTAAAACACAACTGATACATATGTCGAGAAAAACAGAAAATATAGAGAAAAGGTTAAAACAATTTGAAATCTCACTGCTTAGAGCTAGCCATCATGTACATACTTGCAGCTATTTTCTTATACATAAATATACATATCTATGTAACTTTAATGTCATTTTTATCATTTAATAATATAAAGTGAACATCTTTAGTAGCAACAAATACACATGTATGATATTTCATCATATGTAATGATGGCATTGTTTTCCATTGTGTGAGTGGACTATATCTTGCAGTCTGTAAATGTAGGTTTTACAGTCTACTATTTTTTTAACACATTATTTTATTACTTTTCCTTCCAAAACCAATATACAACAGGATACAGTCTGCTATTTTTGAAACACTTGGGTGGCTCCTGTCTTCCCTCTTACAGAGAGTGTTAGGTAGGATTGTTACAAGGGGTAAATGAAGAAACACATGTAAAGCATTTGGAAGAGTGCCTGCCACATCCTAAGTGCTCAATGTTATCATTTCTATTCTTTTCATTGTCTATTTCCTGAGAGTCAGTACTTGGAAGTGGAATTGCTAATCAGATTGTGCACATTTTGGGGGGTTTTGATATATTTCACCTAATTTTCATGCACAAAAACTCTACCTCCCAGAAGTGAATGAGAAGGCCTATTTCTTCAGCCTTGCCAAGGATGTACTGCCTTTATTTTTATCCAAGACCAACTGATAGGTAAACAATGAACCTTGTTTGAGTGTGCATTTTTTTGAGACCTAGCGAGATTCTGGGCTTTTTTTGTGTGTCATAGATGAATTGGCCATTAATATTTATTCTATTTATATTTATTCATTTATATTCATTCTATATTTGTACCTGTTTATAGCCAGTCCCATTTTTCACTGAGGTGTTCATCTTTTTCTTTCTGATTTGTAAGCTATTTTTGTATATACCATGTTGCAGTTTTTCTCCCAATTTATTGCCTTTTAGCTTTTTTTCACGGTGTTTGGGAAACGCAAGTTTTAATTGTTATGTTTAACTCTATGAGTCCTGCTCTCCTGTTCACAGATAAGGGTGGTGATGACCAGGACCGGACACCTGCCCCAGGCTGGGCCAATCACATTCTCTACTGAAAATGTGAAATTGTAATCAAAAGGCAACCAGTTAGTTGCAACAAAAAGTTAACAACTAAAGCAAATGATTCATGTCTTTCTATATAATCAAAAATTTTAAAGACTGTAAATTTAGGGGCACATAAAATCTAGAAAGTATGCAGTGCCTGTTCCTTGCATTAGACTAAAAAGCAGCAAAAGTCCAAAGTTGGTAAATAGTCATTGCCTGCCCCATTCCTACCTCAGCTCCACTCCCAGACCCCTCCTCCCATACCTTCCCACGGTTTAGTCATTAAAGGATTCATGTTTGGCGTAACAGGGACTACCCTTCAGGTCACAGGCCTCCGTTCTGATTAATTGGTAATTGTGCTATTCCAGTTTTTCAACATCTTGAGTATCACCCCTTCCTGATTCCAAATAGTGCCAGAAAGTCTTGCTTTACTGTCCTCTGTTGTGGAATGATGCATGCCAGGAGCTCGGGTTAGGACACTAATTAGATCTGAGATTCAATGTTACCATACACAGTGGCTGAACCACTTAGAGGTGGGGTTAGTAGTAACCCCAGGGCAAAGAGAGTGGCTTCATTTAGAGCATGACCACACAGTCTCTTTCACTTCTTTCCTCTCTTCTCCAGCCCTACACTGCACTGCCTCAGACCCGGTTCAGACTCTTTTCCCATCTCACCGCTCCTGGCTCCGGACTCTTTTCAATCCATTTTCCACGTGGCTCCCAGTCTTACTATCCTGAGTGCCTCACTGATGAGCCCAGATGGTGCCAGGACCGGGGCAAACTGGACCTTTTCGTCCAGTACACCTGGGCTCACATTTGTGCCTTGCTGCCGCACTAGCTATGTGGCCTCAGACCAGTTATGTAATTCCAAAACGAGGGTCTCCTCTTATTTAAAATAGGGATGTTATCGTCCCTTCAGGCCCTGATCTCCCATAATCTGCATGCAGTTTACTGTGTACTTATCTCCTCTGCTAGTCCAAAAGCAGGAATTCTGTTATATTAATCTTTCCGTCAGTGCCTCACCTCGTTCTTGATTAACAGTAGGTCCTTAGTAAATAAATTCCTCCAGAGTGAAGTCCCAAATAC
>JAQIFY010002430.1:0-13353 GCA_028533085.1 Varecia variegata | reverse complement strand
ATATTAGCCCCTTTCTGATGTATGATTTGCAAATATTTTCTCCCAGTCTGTGGGTCATCTCCTCACTCTATTAATTGTTCCCATTGTTGGGCAGAAGCTTTTTAGTTTGATGCAATTCCATTTGTCTATTTTTGCTTTTGTTGCCTGTGCTTTTGGGGTCATATCCAAGAAATCACTGCCCAGACCAAATATCATGGAGTTTTTCCCTATGTTTTCTTCTAATAGTTTTACAGTTTCAGGTTCACAAAAGCCAAAATATGGAAACAACCTCTAAATGTTCATCAGCAGATGATTGGATTAAAATATGTGGTATATATACACAATGGAATACTATTCAGCCTCAACAAACCCGGAAATTGTGTCATTTTGCCATAATGAGGATGAATTTAGGGAACATTATGTTACGTGAAATAAGAAGACACAGAGAGACACGAATACTGTGTGATCCCACTTATATGTGGAATCTAAAAAAGTCAGAGTTATAAAATTAGAAAGCAAAGTGGTGGTTACCAGAGCCTGAGGATGGGGCAGGGAGAGGGTTAGGGAAAAGGGGATACGTTGGTCAATGGGTACAAAGTTTTAGGAGGAATAAGCTCTGGTGTTTTATCGCACAGCAAGGTGACTATAGTTAATAATAATGTATATTCTCAAATAGCTAAACACGAGAATTTTAAATGTTCTCACCACAAAGAAATGATAAATATTTGAGGTGATGGATATGATAAATAAATAAGTAAATATATAAAGTATAAGAACAGTTCTTTAAAAGTCTGGAAATCCAGACTTTCTGAATCCTGAGAACTTTGAAGGATCATTTTATGGTGACTCTTTGCATGTATTTGGATAGCCTACACACTAGCAGTGCCGTTACCCCACTATGCTGCCACTGAATGATGTTTTTCTTATGAAATTGTCTACCAAACACATTGTAGATTACAAACTCCAGGTTCTTTTCGTAGAGTCTGGTTTCATTCTTGGAGACACAAGCTTTTTTCACTTGCCTATTAATTACCATAAGAAAGTTTATCTATAATCAGTTGTTTATTTTTGTAATATTCTCAAAAATTGGGCTCAACGTGGGCCATGTTGCTTTTCCCCCACTAGGTTTTTCAGTGTCTGGTTTCTTTGTGAAACTCAAGTTTATAAGGCTTGCTTAGAAATTGCTTTCATGCCCTTTCTTTACCTTTATTTTAACTGTTTTCGTCACATGGGATGTAGAATTTTAAGACCTGTTTATTATATTTATTGAGACATTAAAAATGTAGTAAATGCTATTGGGAGGTTCAGTGAATGGTTTTCATTGAAATGTAAAGTCACTTAGAATTAGAAATTTGAGAAGAAAGTGAGCCTGTGTAACCTTTTCATCAATTGTAGCCTTGTAGTGGAGAAAAGTACATGTGAGATAGTACGCTTTCATTAAAACCTACTTTCAGAAATTTAATATCGGGATATGTTTTAATTTGAAATATAAGTTCATTACCTAGAGTTTTTTTCTTTTTTTATAAAAGAAAGACTTCATATATCATTTGAAGTCACACATAGATTATTAAATCAAGGTAAAGTGAATTATAAGTCTTTCATTACAGGTTCAGCAAAAACCCTGAGTTGAACTAAGCTTATATTTTTATGAGATTGTTCCACAGTAGGACTTTTCAATTGTACTTTTGTGGGCAGAAGGAACATAATATTTGGGGTTGGACTGAAGAAGCTATGAGCTTTGGCTATGGTTATTCTTTTCCTTCTTTGCACTTACTGTCTGCATCATGTATTTGTTTGTATGTTTATTTTTGCCGACCTCCTGACCCCCCCCACTAGAAGCATAGCTCTGTGAACCAGGAGACAGGCTGGTGCAGCTCAGGGCATGTCCCCCATAATGCTGCCTCTGTTCCTCACAGTCACTGGGCGACTGTTGATGGGATTGCACGGGGCCACATGGGGCACACGTGGAGGAAGAGCCCAAATTTGAGTGCAGAGCACTTAGTGCGAGCCCATAATTAATCACATTGACTTTGACCCCTGAGCTACCTTGTGCTAAAGGTGTGGTTCTTGAAAAAAATATTCCTTTTGCATAATCCTTGAGAGGGTTGGGATTTGGGCTGTTATTTTGGGGAGGAGGAGAAGCCCCTTTGATAACTAGAGTCGTGTTTGTATTTCACAACTGGCTTCTGTAACATCCTGTGTGTACGGACAAGCGCTTCTCCGGCTTCCCAGTGTAGCCACATTCAAGATGCTCTCTGGCCTTTCTTATCCCATGGGATGAAGTGAGGATCTGAGACTGCCGGAGGTGGGGAGAGGATGAAATGATTGGCTCTGTCCACCTTTCCATTCTTGAGCCACGTGTGTCCTTTTCCTATGAGGTACATTCTAGAAGTACAGTCACAGCCATTCTCCTAAGCTCAGTGTGCTGAGATGTCAGATAAAATAGCTACAACACTGCAGTCATGTGATGGCGTGCTATTTTTTGGCACGGCTGCAATAATATGTCACGCTGATCCCTGTCTTGCATCTTGGTTCATGCTCACATATGATACAGCAAGACTTCTACTTCCTTGGTAGCACTTTGAGCCAAATATGTCTGAATCCATTTTAAAATTAGTTAAACATTTAAATCAAATTATTATGTACCTATGATTAAGAAAATAACAGTACAGAAAGGCCTACAAAGAAAAAAAAAGCACAATTTCCAATTCCCTGTATGAACTTTGTCACTTCTACGATAGAGATTGTAAAGGAATGAATTTTTTTCCCTTGTTGGAGCCACTAGAGGCTCATATGAGGAAATGGCGGAACTTTGGAGGAAGGTTCTCCACCATTGTCCAACACGGTATGAAGTCCGTATGAATTAAGTTGTAAAGAGAATTTCTGAATTGAGTGAGACGTTAATACAGATTATCTGTAAGATTCCTATTAATGCTATTTTTCTGTGCTTCCAAATTTAAAGATAGACAATGGCCGCTAATAATAGCGAACACCACCAGTCGTTACCTAGGCCTGCAGCAGCTATATGAGGTAGGCGATGTTGTTATCCCCATCTTTGGGATGAAAACACTGAGGATTGGAGTTCCAAAGGAACCTTAATCAGCAAGCAGTGAGACCATGGTTTTGATCACAGTCAGCCTGGGTCCAGCTCTGTGCTCGGAACCTCCGCTGTCCTTCCTGAGAGCTCTCAGTGGATTACATCAGTGGCTTAAGCTGGAAAAATGGTGCATGATATTTTTTTCCTCCATGGTTCTTAACTATAAAACCAGTCCACTGGCTGGTGGCTGTAGTTGCTATGGGTAGCACTCTAGAGTTGTGCTGTATGGCTAGAGTACACATTCATCCTGGGTGTGCGCGGGGGGTCGGGGAAGGATGGTGGTAAGGGGAGAAGGCAGAGGGCAGAGACACAGAGGAAAAGACTGCTGTGCAGGCTACGAAGAGATCATTTGGTGGTTATCTCAGAGGATTCTTTTGGAATTCCTTCTATGATCACTGCCTGTCGTATCGTTGTCTGAGTTCTGTGATTCAGGTGATGCTCAAATGTGCTTTGCCAGAGAAAGCTGCAGAGTGGAGGGTATTTCTCTCTGTGACCAGCTTCTGTACCAGTTAGAGAAGGAGAAAAATTCGTTCAATCAAAGACTACGATCACCTTAGTAAAAGACTTTCTTATGAATGTTAGGGTGTATTAGCATGACTGATTTTGCCACTGTACTCACTAGCTCCTGTTCTTCCCACAAAGAAAGATGTCAGCATTGACATCAACACCAAAGAGGTTGATTCATTCATTCCTACTGCCTTCTTTCCTTCCTTGATTTCTTTCAAGGTTGCATCATTCATTCACTCAAATATTAACTGTTTGCCGACTTTGTGTCCACCTCCATTTCTGGCAGTGGGGTACAGAGATGATAACAAAGAGACAAAAATTGGCTGGGCACAGCGGCTCATGCCTGTAATCCCAGCACTTTGGGAGGTCGAGGCAGGAGGATTGCTTGAAGCCAGGAGTTCAAGCCCAGCCTGGGCAACATACTGCCTGTCTCAAAAAAAAAAAAAAAAAAAATTAGCTGGGTGTGGTGGCGCAGTCAGTCCCCGCTACTCAGGGAGACTGAAGTGGGAGAATCTCTTGAGCCCAGGAGTCTGAGGCTGCAATGAGCTGTGATCTCAACAGCTGCGCTCTAGCCTGGGAGACAAGACTCTGTTTAAAAAAAAGAGGGAGAAAAAATTTGTGACTGTGTAGAACTTACATTCCAGTAGAGGAAAAACAATTAAAAAATGTTTGGTATGTCAAATGCTGAATAACTACTGTGGGAGAAACAAAAGAAGGGAATGGAGACAGGGCGCACAGTAAGAGAGGTGAGGGGGAGGAGTCAGGGAAAGCCTGAAGAAAAGGTGACATCTGAAGGGTGTGAGCAAAGTAACCCCATAAACATCTGTGGCAAGAGCATGCTGGGGAAAGGACCAGTCATGTGCAAAGGTCCTGAGGTGATAATGTCCTGGCACATCAAAGGACCAGCATGGTGCTGAGTGTGCCTGGAACATACTCATGGAGGAGGGAAGTCGGAGACGTGTTTTGGATAAATAATTGGGGTGGGGCAGATTGTGCATGGACTTTGTACATGGTTTTTTAAGAACTTTGGTTTTTACTCCAAGAAAGTTGAAATACTAATAGAGGGGTTAGGCAGCGGAAAGATTGGTCTGATTTATGTCTTCCAAGGAATTCTCTGCTGCTGTGCACAGGATAGAGGGTGAGGGAGGCAGGCAGAGCAAGCCGTCAGGGGATGATCACAGCAACCCAGATGCCAGGTGCTGGTGGCCTGGGCCCAGGCGGTGGAGGTGGGTGACACAGTCAGATTCTAAACATGTCCCCGGGGTAGAGGCAACAGGGTTTGCTGACATAGACTGCGAGAAAAAGACAGGACTCCAGAATTATTGGCCTGAGTTAAGGAAACATTGTAGTTGCATTTACTGAGATGAGGAAAACTGCAGAAAAGAGTGGGTTTGGGGAGGGTGGATCAGGAATTCCATTTGGGACATGTTAAAGGTGAGATGCCTGTTAGACATGTGAGTAGAGGAGTCAGACGGTTGGAAACACAATTTCAGATTTAGTAAGAGGTTCAGGCTGGTGATACACAATGGAATTCATCAGCAGCTTGCTGCTATTTAAGTCAAGGGAGTAAGTGTGTAGGTGGGGAAGAACAGAAATCTAAGTGTTGAGCCTTTGGAGTTGGGCACTAAGAGTTTGCAGAGAGAAGATGAACCAGCAGACTTGAGAGGAAGTTGTCAGTCAAGTAGGAGGCAAACCAAGAGTGTGTTTTGTCTTGAAACCAAGTGAAGAAAGTTTTTCAAGGAAAAGGGAGTGATCAGCTCGCTTAGGTGTTTCCGATCAGTCAGGTTAGCTGGTGGTTATCAGGGACCTTGGCGTGCACAGTTTGGTGGGGTGGTGGAGGCCAGACCTCATGCACTTGGAAGAGAACAGAAAGAGTGATTTGGAGACTCAAGTATAGACTCTTTGCTGAGACGAGGAGGCTGAACCTGGTGTGATAGATAACTGGGCAGGGAGGACCTGGGGTGAAGAAAGGGCATTCGTAAGCAGAGAGAAAGCATAGCATGTTTGTTAGCCACACATATGATCCCCTAGGAATGGAAGAATCGAGTGTATAAGAGAGAGGGGGCATTGTCAGAGTGAGGTCCCTGAGTAGGGTGAGGGTGGCCTTAGGTGGGGCACAGACCATTCATCCACAGGAACACGAGAAGGGCAAGAACGTGCAGCTCGGAGGCAGTGAGGTTGGCAGAAGTGGTGATAGGGGCTTCCAGGAGTTCTCTTTTAATTGTTTCTCTTTGCTGAGTGTGGTAAGAAACACGGTCATCATCGGAGAATCGGGAGGTTGAGGGAAGGAAGAGTTGGAGATCGGAGGGGACAGGAGGCAGAGTTGTTCAGCAGAGAGGCAGCGTGACTGGCTAGGAAGTATGGTATGATGGCTGGGTGGCCATGGAGGGCCGTCTTGGGGTCAGTGGCCATGATTTGAAGGGTGGTTTGTATTTCTCTCGGGGATGCTCAGCCGTGTGGGACGCAGACATAGAGTTAGGGGAAGAGGTAGTCTTAACAGGTGTTGGGGTTTTTGCCATTTGAATGTGATGCTTTGTGGGAGGCGTATAGGAATGCGAGGATGTATATGTACGACAGGGAATAAATAAGGGTGCGTTGTGACGAATGTGTGTTAGGATGTAAGGGAAGGAGGTGAGGGACAATGCAACGGGGAGGAGGCCAATGGATTGTGTGTCTTGGTGAAACTGACAAGAGAAAACTTTGACTCCACCTTGGGGATGGTGTAGAGGATAATTATGTGCTTAAGATGAGTCAGTCATCTGAGATCCTCATGTGAACGCTTAGTTGCACCTAAGCAAAAGGCAAGTGCACAGTGAACACTGTTAGTGGAAGAAGAGATTGCTTACCTGGGGTTTGCGTCCCTGTTTTCCTTTCTTTTCCAAACGAGACCACAGTTGCCATCACGGTTGTCATGGCTCAGGCCACGCTGGGCTGCTCAATTTCCCACAAACATGTAAGTTTTTACAACATCCTTGAGATTATACCCTATTTGAATCTACTATAGTGTGGACTATAGGGTGTTCTATGAATAGATGGGTGAGGAATTAAAACAACTGAAAAGTGAAGGGCAGAGAGATGTATTCTATAATGAGTATATGATATATTTTTAGTAGCTCTGTCTGGAAAGGAGGCAGAATGTGCAAGATTTCCTCATTTGCTCATCCAATTTGACACGAGTTCACCTGGGAAATTGAGTTTTGGAGTAGATAATTAGAAGTTGTTTTAAAATCAGGTTGTGCATTTGCATTGTTTCCATTGAACAGTTGGTTTTATTAAATGTTTCTTCTATTAAAAAGCATACACAGTGGTAGCTTTCTTAATTCGCTAACATTCAAGTAAAGATACATTTGAAATATTTATATTTATAGGTAAAGTACTAATAGTTCAATGTAAACAGAAAATTTGATTGCCATTTTGGTGGGCTGTTGCCTAACAACATTGAAAATTTTTCATAATAGCCATTTGGAAGAGAACACTAATTGAGTTATTTGTAGGATCTAAGTTGATATTAATTATTCCTTTTGGAAACAGATACATTTCTTTTAATTCTTAGACTTCTCCACTTTAAAATCCGCTATGATCATTCTGGTTTAGACCTGTTGGCGTCCATGCTTTCGGGCTGCTATATTTGAATGCAGCTGTGCTATGCCTTTCTACTTATTTTTTTAAAATAAATAAAGGGAGTGGATGTGTTTTATCAAGCTTATGCCTCATCCAACTTTTAAGTACCTGGGTCTGCTAACATTATCTTGTTTACCTGAGTAAATAAGGCTTTTGAAATATTTAGATGTTTGGTAAGTAATACATTTAAGAATATCGTGTTCATGTTAAATGAAACCCCAATGTTCCTTTAAATGCTAACAGGCGTTGCTACTTTTTGAAATGTTTAGAATAGTTCCAAAAATGCACAGTTTGCATTTTTGAGATGAATTATTTATTTCTAATTTACTAATCGGTGGTCTGGTGAACCCTAATTCCTGTTAAAATACATGTATATTAATGTTTATTGTTAAGTGCCCACTTTTAAAAGTTTAATTCATAGCTATGGAAACAGGTGTCTGGGGCTCCGGGTCTCGCTGCAGCAGAACAGTCTGATTTGGCAGTGGAGGGTCAGTTGTTGTTATCTTGGCCATGATCTTTGAAGCGCCTTAGCCCTGTCATCTCCTGCACGTAGCACTAGGTCTGGGTGTCATGAAGACATTACATCACTCTTCTAGCATCTGTGATACTCTTGAGTAGTAATTTCAGAATGCTTAGTGAAAGGCTTAAAGTGTTGAAAGAGAATGAAGTCTGGGGAGTTTTAACTTTTAGTGTCAATTTTAACTTGTTCATTCTGTGCCAAAAAGGAATTTTGGAAGACAGGGTGGGTTTGTGGTAGCCAAATATCCTTCCTCTCCTATCTCCTCAGCTAGAAGAAAGGGGAACGGAAGGAGATGTGATATTCTCTAAGAAATTTATTAATAGGAAATTGCTTCTTCTTGAACAATGAGGATCATAATTTCAGCAGAGATTAAACTTCTTAAGTGCTTTGGCAAAGTATTTTAGCCACTAGCAACCATTTTTTCCCCACACAGATGTATTTAGATTGACTCTGTATACCTTGAAACTAAACAAAAATGCAAAAGAATCTTTACACATGGGAATTGGGAAATTTGAAGTGTGCATTGCTTTTTTTAATGGTTTGATTTTCATGGGATTATTTAGGTACAGGAACAGCCAAGGAAGAGACATTAACAGGTTTCTGTAATGGCGGAAAGAGGTTCCTCTTGGTCCATGGAGCCTCAGGAGGTATGGAACTATGGAGAAAAGTTCCTAAATTTTAGTTCATTTCCTTGGATGGAATCTTGAAGAAACATTTACTATTCCTAGAGCAACATGAGCTTGAACTGTAATTTTGATCTCGTTGGGCAGTCAGGGAGGGAGAGACTCAGAAGTGTATAGTATCCAACAGAGCATATCTGTACTTAAAGTTCATGGCGTCTGACGTAGGTTAAACCTCTCCTCCAACCAATAGCTTCCGTCTGAAGCTTTTCTGAACAGTGAAGCCCATTCTGTATTTTCACTATTTGCACACATTGCCAGTGATCAAGGGCTGTCTGGAAGCTCTGACAATAAAAATGGTTTTCTTTAATTGAAAAAAATTTCTAACACCATGGGAAGAGAACAGATGCATCTTGTTCAATTAAATCAACATGTGTGGAGTGTCACAGTTGCAGAAATGCTGGAAGTCACTGGATATTTAAAGTAACGAAGGAGGAAAGGGGTTGGGAGAAGCAAAATTGATTAGACGCCTTTGTCAAGGCATCGCCCTAAGCAGTGGGCAGTAGTTACTGAACTCTGGAGAATGGGAAGTGTGGAGGGGGGAAGTATAGAAGAAGGAAAATTTCTTCCCGTTAGTTTTCCATTCACCAGTCACCTATGGAAGTTTAATTAAAGTTCAAAAATGTGAGTGAAAGAATTTAACAGAGGCAGTTCCATCTTCTATTTCCAAAGTTTCTCTTATACCTAAAAGTAACTTTTTATTTACTAAAAGCACATGAGAAAAATCCTAATATTTGAGATTTCTCCCTGTATTTAACTGATCCCTCCTCATTCCTCTGAGACCGTAAATTAATTCTTACACACCAATATAGACATCCAATGAGAAAAACGAAAAACCTTCATTAACTGAACAAATAACAAAAATAGGACTCAACATACAGATAAACCAGTGAATCAGATTTTTGCACATATTAACTACATATTGATGTACATTAACATGAAATTATTCCAATGGGATCATGATAAATATCTTGTGGGTGTTAGATTTTTCAGTATTTTGGAAAAGTGGTCATAAAGCACAAGTTAGTTAAGGTCATCTCTGTAGTACACTGAAAGACATTACCGTGACATGTCTAATCTTGGTATGTAAGCTCTACTCAGTCATACGTCATAAATTTACAACTAAGTTTTCTTTATTTTTAATAAATTTTTAAAATTTTTAAAATTTTAGTGACCAAACTTCTCAGTTCCTTCCCTACTTCAACATGTCTGCCAATCTGTATACTAAAGAAGTTGACTATTTAAGTGAACGTTTAGGTGAATTATTTTAAAAAAATAAATGTTTTTCTTTGCTTTAAAACCATGATTATTATCATTGTGTTTATAAATTCAAGCTTTTCTTTTTTGCATTTCTTTCAAGGTGTGAGACACATTTGTGTAGAATTACACTGATAAAAGTAGTGGTATTGGTATGAAAGTTATTTTGGCATAAGACATTTTTAGATTTCTGGTAGATTCTATACTTATGGAGCAATATATATACTTGCATTCAAAATAAAATTTATTACTGTTCTCCTTTTAGAGCATGGGTTAGAAAACAGTGGCAAAATGTGATCCCAGAGTTAGGGTCCTATTTCCAGGGGAACTCACTAAGCTCTCTTTTACAAGAGCGTAAATGTTTACCTAAGCAAGAAGGTGAAGTCCGTTATGCCCAATAAAGGACATTTTGCAGTGCTGGTTTACAGAAAACATTCAACAGACAGTGGATGTTTTACATGAAGTACAGTGCGTTGTTTGAAACTTTTTGCTCATCTATACACTATGCTTAAAATAAACACTATCTGGGAATATGCCAGTCTTTTTTTCTACCTCTCTTATTCCACACCCTAGATTTTGTCACCTGCCAAAGTCAAATAAATCTTATCTAAACAGTTGAGATAAGCATTGAGTTGTACCCAGTATGGTCAAATCAACAAACCTCTCCAAAAACAGAAATGAAATACAATATCGCTAGATTAAACAGTCTACAATAGCAATCATGTTTGCATTTAAAGATTTTATTCCAAAAGGATTACAGTCTTGGTATCCATTTTTTTTTCCTCCTGCCTAGACAAGACGGCGACATACTGACTCAAACAAAATGCATTTGTTCTCTAACAATTTAACTTGTACAGCTCTTATAAACAAGGCCCATAGGTGTATGAAGTCTACCGACTTAATCAGTAACTTATGTCGTTAACCTTGTATAAGCAAGCATGCTTGAGATGTACCAGTGTTGGACTGTGTGGATTTATTTTTTTCCAACAGGAAAGCCTTTCTTTATGTAGCCGAAGTACAAAATCTATAGAATCCTGGCACTTCATTGCCTGTTCCTCTTATAGTAAGGCTTCACCATGTTAATTAAACTGCCTGGAAAGAGAAGATAGTGTAAATGAAAATGATTTCTAAATTATAGAACATTATAAAATGTGATTTTTTTTTTTTCCTGTCTAGGGCAGACAGTATTTTAACTGTTTGCTAATAAGGTGTAAACTCTACAAGGGCAGGTTTACACTGTTATCTGTAGGGCTGGGAAGGGTACCTTGTTCAGAGTTAGAACTCTATGAATATTCACTTAGTGAATAAATGATGTTTTCAAGAAGATATTCTGACATCTTTGTGGATAAATACAAATGTTTTGTAATTATTTCATCAATTTCTTCCTTTCTTTAAGACAAGGTCTTGCTCTGTTGCTCAGGCTAGAGTGCAGTGGCGTCATCACAGCTCACAGCAACCTCAAACTCCTGGGCTCAAGTGATCCTTCTGCCTTAGCCTCCCAAGTAGCTGGGACTACAGGTGTGAGCCACAATGCCCACCTAATTTTTCTTTTTTTTTTCTTTTTAGTAGAGATGGTGTCTTCACTGTGTTGCTCAGGATGGTCTATAACTCCTGGCCTTAAGCGATTATCCCACCTCAGCCTCCCAAAGTGCTAGGATTACAGGCGTAAGCCACCATGCCCAATAACATCAATTTCTGATATTTAAAAGCATGTTTCTGAAATGAATAGATATTTATCTTACAGTTAAATGGTTCCTTTCAATGTCCTATCATTTAATTAGCAATTTTTTATTTATATACGTAATGAGGAAAGGACAAATGTCATTATTTCACTGTCATTTTTTGGAGCAATACTTCTAAGTTATTGTCAACATTTGTGCATTTCTTACTGTACAGAAATTTATACACAGCCTTCTGATTTGAAAATGACCCATTTTTCTCACCATTCTTTAAGCGGATCTTGATGTTCAGCCTCAGTACAGCTGGGAATTAGCCCAACTGGATATAGATAGGTGATTCTAATGTGCTACCCTTCTTTTATTTTTAAGGTCTAAACAATATGAAAAATGCACTCTTGTTTCTAATTTATAGTTTGCTTTATAAGAGCAAATATATCTACTCTTATGAAGGTATATATGGTATTTAGATAATTAGAGAGAACTAAGAGCCTTTCATTTTTGAGTGCCTGCTATGACAAGTACTATGTTTTCAGTAGAGGAATTACCTCTAATATTTACAATATCCATTTGAGGGAGACAGTAACATTACCAGTAATATACCTATTTCACATGTGGATAAACTGAGGCTCAGAGAGCTTACCAAGTCTAAGAGACACACAGCTGGTTAGTCACAAATCCACATTTTTTGTTCAGTTCTGTCTGAACTCCAAGCACAAGGTTTAAGTTTCAAGTAATTTGGGGAGAAAACTACAACTCTTGAGTTATTATTTTGGTAAATTAAAACTTCTCAGTAAGCATGTTGATGTTTAAACTGGGGACTTGAATGAGAAGGCCAGTAATAAACTTTAGAAGTCATGCAAATATAAGGAATGAATGCCACTATTTTAATTGGGAATCAAAAAAAGAATGCAGTTGATAGATTTGCCATTTAACTTATGCCCTTTTTAGGTAATCCTAAAAATTGCTTGAAATATTGTCCAGGAGCTTGTGTGTTTCACATGTATGCTAAAGCCTAGGAACACGTCTTCTGGCAAGATTCCCACCGCGTGGGCGTGTTTGTGTGCATACCCAACAACCCCGGGCTTCCAGATGCTCAGGCTTGCTTGGTGGTGGGAAGTGGAAAGAATGCAAATACAGTGTTTCCTTTCCTCTTACTAGCAAGTATAAAATGATACATGAATATGGTAGCCAGTGTCTTCCTCTCTGTCCGAGAAATGTTAGTTTTCATAAATTGTTAGATATGTTCACTGTAAGCCAAGCAAAACCGAACAACATTTTAAAAAATTGCTTGGCTGCACCTTTAGGAAATTTTTGGTATGTAATACATTGCGACAGTTTTGTAAGTCATTCCCCAGGTGTGCAGATTTTCAGTTGGGTATCAACACATCAGCATTTCCTTATAAAGAAACGCTGGGTACGATTCTTGACTCCATTGACATCAGATTTCACAGTGACATGCGCTTACTGAAGGTTTCTATGCTTTATTGAGTTTCAAAAGTAAAAATTTAGGGATAATCAGTTTAGGCATTTCTACCAACGCTTTTTTTTTTTTTTTCCTTCTTTTTACATCTTTTCAGCAGAACAATTAAGGTAATACTAGAAACTTCTGAATGAGTAAAAAGTGACCTTTTGCATAAACCATAGGTCGTAGATGAGGAGGAGGAAAAAGGAGCCTTCTTCCCCTAATTAGTGTCTGTTTCACTCTTCACTTTGCAGTTCCTCTCTTGATTATCGTGTAGCTGTTTATACTTGTAGTGCTGTTTGCAGCAGGTGCTTTTGCCCATGCGTGCATTTGGCGTTTGCTTTCTTGGGTGTTTCTGCCTCTGTGGATTTATGGGACCAACAAGGCAAATGTGTGACTTGTCTCTTTCTCTTAAGATCAGCTGTAATTACGACTTCTTTCTGAAGGTTCAGTGATGACTTTTGTCTTTCATACTATATACTTATTCAGTTGTCTGCTACATGCAAGGCACTCTGGCGTGATCTCATGATATCTAACACAAGGTCCTTACT